>JARHVA010000771.1:4057500-4212500 GCA_037957365.1 Torreya grandis | reverse complement strand
CAAATTATCTTGAATTTGTTAAAATTTATATAATTTACTGATCATCATCAAAACTTTAAAATTTTAAACATTTTTTGGTATTGAGGGACAGGGTACCAATTCAATGTATAAATTTTGGATTTTTGACTCATGTAAGGGTACCAGATTTGTTGCTAAAGTGGTTAATGAATCAGTGGATCCAATCTATTCTCTTGGGATAGACATTATATTGAAAGCTTAAAATGATTCTATTAATTCCCAAGATTTATATGTTTACTTATTCAAATATGATAAATTACATTGATATTTATTCCTTACCTTATTTACCACTAGCTTAGAATCTTTGTATACAAGTAATTCCTTGACATTTTTCTTGAGGGAAAACTATAACCCTAAAATTAAGGATTCATATTCCACTTTGTTATTGGTGTATGGGAATTGGAGCATGTATGATATCAATAATTTCTTTCCTCATAGATTGATCAATTCAATACCCACACCTGATCCTTACTTATATCTAGCTCCATCAAAATGGGAGGTCCATAATTGGGAAGGGCCTAAAATTTCTTTTGGTGCTTCATGATTTATGTAAAATGTATAAATCTCAAGGCTACGATATTTACAACTAACCTATTAATTATAAGTATTATATTCCATAATAGGATGTTTCATTCTTAGCTCTTGATTAATTTTAATTTGTTTGGTTACACCTCTCCATGATAGCTAAATATGCAAAAGGTATATGGAAAGATATTTGTTTAGCATTTTTGACCAATCTATGCTTAATAAAACCCATAACCTATAAGTAATATCTACTACCAATATTCTCATAGTCATCTACACTCTTGGTTTTGATGCCACCTAAATACTTATTTTATTTAATTCTCCCAACATGAGCACTACCAATTTATCAAGCTATGACATAGTCCTCTTGAATGGATTTGGTATTAAACCAAGCTTCTAACAATATAATTTGGAATTACTATAGTTAAATCTCTTGAATCCACTAAGTAGTTCTATATATTCTTTCCAAACACTTGAATAGTCATTAAGAAATGAGGAACTTCTAGCCTGGTTTTCTAGATCATTAGGTGTAGAGCTTGATTGTCTTCTAGGATTAGATGTTAAAATTTTGATGTTATTTCAACTAGGTTTGGATCCCATTATTTTTATCCTTGATGGTGCATTGGGTTGGAAGGTGGGAACCACACTTGTGGGGTTCGAAGGGGATGACCCCTTGGTGAGGGATCTGAGGGCGACACACCCTGACAAGGGTTTGGGGCTAGCACCCTAGAAGCAAATTTTTTATTAAAATTACCTTATTAAATTGTAATTTCATAGTCAATTTAGGCCATTGATTATAGGTTTTTCGAGCTGATGGTAGAGGTTATGTTTAGGTGTTTTTTCCCCTAAAATATATTGAGATATGGCTAAGAAAAAAAATATTAACACAGAATGGAGGAAGAAAAAGGTAGAGTGCTGTAACAAGGTTTGTTACAGGATTTTGTTTCTCCCTTGTATTAATCATAATAATATACTAGACAAGTTTGGTGGATGTAGCCCACTTTGGGTGAAACATGATAAATTTTGTGTCTCTTGTTATGTGTATGTTTTTATTTATTTTTATTTTTTGATTAATTTGTTTCACATTTTATCTTGTATGTGATTTGGGGATAAATATGGGTTTTAATTTATCCTGACACAGATGACATTCATATTGGTTATCTTAGACTTTTTTGCAACTAATTTGCCTATGATGGACTTCCATACAATCTCTTTTTGTTATGTGATCTACATTAGTTCATGGAGAGTAATATTTTCCTTCATTTTCTTGATAATATTCTATCCTCTTTTATTTTGTTTTTATTTATACTAAGGTGGATCATTCCCTTTAGGGGAGGAGGATTGTTATCAGCCTTGGGATTCATAGGAATAACCATATTATTAAGTGGATTGGAGGTAGTGAATGTTTATCTATTCCTCAAATTGTAATTATTCTTGTTGAATTATTGGAATGCCTACAATTCATCAGAATTGTCTTCTGGAATGTTGTCTTCACTACGTGAGGGAAACTCAAAAGTATCAAACACCATATCTAAATTGGAAGGGATAGAATCATGAGGTAAATTAGGAGGATTAATAATTTTATCTTTTCTTATCATAACCCTCTAGAATATATTAAAGGTTGTAAAGAATTCTATGCAATCTAATTCTCCATGTTGGGATGTATAGTGGACCCTACACCAATTTGAAAAAGTTGTTTGCATGATATTTATCTATGGTAGCTTATTGGATTATTTTTGGTCTAAATTTTTAATGGGCCTATTAAAAATCCTATTATATCTCATAAAGTTAGAATTATGATTGCAATTTTGAGTATTGGTATTACCCATTCTCTTCTACATATTCCAAAAATCATTGTTTAGCTTCTAAACCATTCTCTATATAGAATCTAATTTGGATTTGTTAGAATTACAACCTTGAGTGACTATTACATTGGTATATTCCTAATGTTGATGTTGATTCTAATCATGATTATTTATTTGTGCATGATTATTCAAGAAATTATTAGTTTTGATTCATGGTTTGTTGTGTGATAGGCAATAGAGTATACAAATTATTTTTATTAAATACAGGAGCATTCTAGTTTGCACATGGAATTACATTTAATGATGATAGTCCATTTTTGAATACTTTTCCTCCCATATTGTGCAGGTTAAGTTGTGGATTGAGATACTTATTGATATTAATGGCTTTTTGAAATGCCAAAGTGAGTGTATTGGCAGTAATGGTTCTTTGTAAGAACATGATGGTAATAAGATCAAGGCATTATTGTATATTTTGAGTTCGAGATTCTCATTGAGCTTATAGGTGACATCCAATCATGTCTGCATCTTCTAAAATATTACATTGAGGGCTCAAATGGACTCATTGGGTTCCCTTCTCACGCTGATAAAGAATTGATATACTAGACTTGGATTAGTTACCTATCCAAATTATGCAAGGAAAGTACCTTGATAGTCATCCCATGAGGTGATATAATTTTCCTACAAATTGAGATACCAATAATAATAAACATCTTGAGAAATAAATGGAAATAGTCTACATGCAACATCCTCATGGATAAAATTCATTAATCTTAAGGTATCCTTGAAAGATTTGATATGTTCTTCATCTACTATCCCATTTTAAGGGGAGAAAGTAGGTAAATACTTCTCTGGGTTCTTGGGTAGGTCATGTTGATTCTTGTGGATATCAATAGAAGATCCAATTAACCAAGGTTGAGCCATAAGAATATTAATAGGTGGAATGTTCATTATAGGGGAATATGTTTGAGATCTATGTACCTAAGGGATGATAGGTTTAGGTTTAGGCATTCTATAGTACAATAATTATGAAACCAAAAGATTGACTTGGGCCCTAGACCTCCTTAACCTCTTACGTGTCTCTGTAAATATGGGTTTCCTATTTATTAGGAAAGCACACAAGTGTGCCCTCTTTATAATACCAACTTTTTAGCTTCTATTGATGTGGGTTTTATACACACCTTAGAGAGTTTTAAATGAGTTAACCTCTAATGTTTTGGCATCTATGTGGAACTAATTTCCACTTTAGGGTACAAGTTGCAGGTATGTGGTTGGAAAAATTGAGTGTTGAAATAGTGGGTTAAGTGAGCAGGTTGTTAAACCAAGTTTTATGGGTAGATGTGTGGTTTCCAATAAAAAGGAAAATCACTATGTGAGTCAGATGGGAAAAATACTAATCTAAGGTGGGTAGGTCTAAAATAAAGTTCAAAAAGAGAGAAGGGTAAGGTAAGAACATATTTTATGTCTTTGAAAAAGATTTTCTTAGTCTATCTCTTTATTACACAAGTCTCTCAAAGACCAATGTTTATTGTTTGTAGTTGTTACTTACAAAAAAACATGGTTGGGAGACTGGGTAATCTAATATAGAATACTTATTAGTCTCAACTAATGGTTAATCCCTTCAAGGCTATAGTTTCATACCTTTATACCAAAGGTTACAACATAAGACCAATAAGCTATCTAAGGTAGTTGTTGCTCACATCTAGAATACTATATCTATTGAGACACTTCTATGAACTTATAAAAAATGATTCAACCTTCACTAACTATATAAATCATTAAACATGTCAATATTTAATAGTTATAGTACATATGTGATGAATCATTAAAAAAATTAACAGTCAGACTCTTATGCAGTGATTGCACACATCAAAATTATTGAATTAATTACAAACTAAAAAAACTTCAAATTCATTAACATAAAAAGGGAAGAAGATAGAACAAACATAGTTTCATGACAATCAAGATTCTTGATTTTTGACTATATTTAATTTAAAACTTTGACCCTTTTATAAGAGGGTTACAATTCATATATATATATATATATATATATATATATAGACACACACACACACACACACACACACACACACACACACACACACACACACACACACACACACACACACACACACACACACACACTTGGGGAAGAGGTCACCACATCATCCAAGATTAACATGATATGTTTACATATTGATAGAACATAAAATAAGTTTGAGTTAAATAATGATGAATTACAAACATCTAACCATGTAATGTATGCATTCTACTCAAAATTTATTTAATTATAATATATATGAGTAATAAGGACTTTATTATTTGGTTACATTAGTTACATGCAAAAAATGTACAAAAATAACCAAACCAAATTGGCTCATATTTGATTCATCTTAATAATGCTACAAGAACAAAAGTAGTAGTTGTTGTGGCTACCATTATAGTAACTATAAGTGAACTTGAAGATGCATTGGCCATTTCAACTATAGTCACCATGGGGATAGTAGTTTGAGTTTGCATTGACATGGTAGTTGGAATGGTAGAACTAGCAGATTGAGTTTGATGAGTAGATTTCTTCTTTGCATCTAAGTATTGATATTATTTGTAGGCCTTATCATTTTTTGCTCTAATTAGACCCATATCTAGAAGAGATGGTATAGTTACCCTGCTAATCTCTACTATTAGCTTATTGTTCTCTACCTTGGTTTCTCTAAAACTAATTCTAAATACCTGTAACTTGGCCGATTTATTCCTTTCTACATTTAACTTAGCCTCTATTTCTTCCAATCTATATTTAAAACTATCAAAGGCTTGTTTGATCATCCGGTCAAATACAACTATGGTCATTATCCTCCTTAGCTATCTCAAATAATAACCAAATCTAGTCTTTATAGAATTTTCTTGGCTTCCTTTTCTTGATCAACCAATTTATTGACTAATTCCTCAAAATATAAAACCAAATCTTAGGCCTCTTAGGTCCTTATCAATTCCAAGTTCAAATAATTAGATGCCTATAATGGGGGTATCAAATTTAGATGGTTGAAATCCTTATTGGATGTATAAAACACTAGGAAGTTCTACTTGTTATCATCTTCCTTAAGGCTCATGAATAATTTAGTTATATTATTAATATGTGGAGCCAATTTGACTCTTAAATAATGAATGGAATCAAGGATTAATATAATATATGGATATCACATTGTACATCCTATTTAATTCCCTAAGTAACCTAAATTACTTGATGTTTCCCTTTGAATGTTTTCAAATCTTCCTCGAGCTCTTGCCTAGTCATTTCAATTCCTTGGTGTATGATCATGATAGATTCTATAAGGGTCTCCATATTTTATTTCAAGTCCCCTATGTAAAGGGACTGACTCTCTACCTATTTTATTTAAGGATTATATTTACTCCCTCTCTTCCATGATCAGACTTTTACTCGAGTTATCTTTTGTCTTCCTCTTTCTCACCCTCTATATTGATGCAATGGCTTTGTCAAATAGGGAGCTCACTATTGGAAACTCCATAATATTTAGATTGGGCCTCTTAGAGGTTGAGGCTCCTAGCTATTTATCCCAATCTAAAAGAGTAAGCATTGAGGGGTCATAGGTAAATACTTCTAGTTATAATTTTCAAGTTATTTCTTAGTTTAGGTGGAAGAATTGAGAACTGTAGGCCAAATAATCTTTGACTTGTCTATGTTCCCAAATTATGGCCTTAGATGAACCACACCTATTGGATGCCTCCTAGGTGCTCTCTTAGTTGTTACCACTATGTTTACTATGGTAAGAGTGGAAGAAATCAATGATGAACCCAATGAGTAAAAGGAGATGTAGTTGAAGGCATGGATTGAGTAATGGTCAGGATGGACAAGGCTAATGTTGATGGAGTGGATGTGAATGGAAGGGAAATAGAAGGGATAGAAATGACATAGATAAAAATCATAGCATTGGAAGGGGGGAAAAGAGTTGTGGTTATAGGCAGACTCATGGATGCATGTAGGAATAATAAACCTATTGAAACTATCCACTAAGGAATAAATGTAGAGACAACAAGGCTAGGGTGATTGAAACTATAGGTAAATACATAAGAGGGTAAAACTCAACAAAGTTGTAAGCAAGGGGCCCTTACCAAATGAGTCACTTATGATAGGTGATTTTTCCTTGAGTACCTATAGGCTTAGAACCTTCACTTATTTTAGCTCTTCCTCAACTACCTCCTAAGTTGGAGGGGTCATAGGTCTATCCTTAGGCTTATTTTAGTATGTTTTTGTTATTCTTCCTACTTGTGGACCTATACACTATGATGTAAAGAAGAGGGAATAATACTTACCATGGAGGATAAAGTACCTAGTGTTTCCTGTTCATCTGAGGAATCCAAGCATATAAACAAATATTCCATTAGTGATTACACTTGTGCTTCTAATTTTGTAATGCCTCCAACTGTAGTTAGTTCCTCATCTAATTCTTGCTTGACCTTAATCAATTCAACTATTGAACATTGAATTGGGAGCACTTGTGTTTCCTCAACTTATTATTCCTTCTCATCTCCACTAAGTGGTGCCTCAACTACCAACTATTATTAGTCCTAAGGATGGATTCAAGATTTTTGGGGATTAGGCCCATCTCCTTATGGTTGTTGTGATGTCTTCCCACTACATAAATTTGAGGATCTCCATCCTCTAGGAGGTGGAATTTAGAACATTACTTCACTGAGTGTCAAGGATAGTTCTACCTAGTACACTCTTAGTAAGTCATCATTTAACCCTGCTATTATATCCCTTTATTTTACCTCATTGTCATCTTTGACATTCAATAAAAGAAAGTCATGATTAATCAGATCATTCTTATATTCAAGGTCAAGAGTGTGAATTTTATTTTGGACCTTATCATGAGGGTCCCATATTTTGTGAGGAAGGGAGGGAAGTGAATAAGCCTTCTTGTCATTTCCAACCTCTTCAAACTATCTATGAATGGTGTAATAAATCTTCCCAATGGTTACATGATACCCATAGAAGGTGGCCTTATTGTTTTTTATCAATTCTTCATCTATGTTGTTCTAAATTTGATGAGTGATTTCTTACTTAGCTACCTTGTCCAAAATGAAATTTAAAAGTTGAATAGGATATACTTTATGGCCCAACACCATGATCACTATGAAATCAAGATATAGCTAGTAATCTCTAATGTTATTGGCCAGTGTTTGGGCTATGCTTATGGAAACTCTTAGCAATGGCTCATCATGAATAGTCATCCATACTTGAGGATGTATATCCTTGGAAATATTGATATGTTTTTAACATATGAATAAATATGCAAAAATTTGTAGTAATCACATCTCCTATTTTCAATGAGCTCAGCATTGGGTTCCCACAAGACTCTATTATGCCTATACACAATGCCCATAACTACATCTAATAGATAGTAAACCATGTATAAATTTCCATTGAGTGGTCACATATCCTTATACAAAATTTGCTCTTAGATATGTGTACTAATTATTTCCTCCAATGTGTAGGTACGCTCTAAGGTAGTCATAATATATAAAAGGGGAACCCATTCCAGGTGCACAAAGTAGATACTCATGTGACCAAGGAGTCTATTCAGTAAGTTCATTCCTATGTATATTCCCATTCTAAAATAGGTAATGGGGACATGACTCTTGGAATGCTCTTTCAATGTGAACTTATCCCTAAGTAGCATCCATTTTACAAGGGATCATTTTAGATGATTGGCCTTTTTATATGTAACTACAATATGTAAATAATATGTAACATATGTAATAGGAAAACTTAATTACCTATTGAATGCTTCATAAAATATACATGTGACAACTATGTTGTATACATAATATTTTCAAATTTTATCAAATACTGATGCTTTACATCTTACAGGAACCCATCGAGACTCAACCTCTCTGAGTGTATGCCTTAAGGGGTGCACCAAGAATAGGGTAGGTAGAACTTTGGACTTCATAGGATTATTTTCCATTATTTCCACATTATTACCAGTCCAACTAGCTCTCAAAACCATTTCCTAATTTCCTAAGCTATTAATCCTCCCTTGCACACTCCTATAGTCTTTTTCCTCTACCCATCCCTCTTTTCCTCACCTTGATCCTTTTTCACCAATTAATTGTACTAGGTTGACTGCGTCAACTGTGTATAGTTTTTAGCCTCTAATTACGGTATAGGGTTGACTAGGTTAACCCTATACTATATAAGGATATTTTTCAATTGAATCTTTGTTATTACTTCAATTGACCTAGCTTGAGACCTGCTGGTTTATCTCTAAAAAAATACATGTTTGACTAGGTTAACCCCATACAACTAACATATTTATAAGGATTTATGGTGAGATCCACTTATAAATACAAGATCATTTCATCATTATTTCAATATGAAATAAAGAGTTATTATTTACTCACACTTATTTATAATCTACTCTTTCACCATTATACTTGAGGAGTCTTAGATTAGGGTTTCTACTTGGAGAATATAGTCTTTTGGATAAGTCTTGGATGCTTTGGCCTTTCTTAGTTATCCTTACAAACCACAATAACATCTTGAAAAGCCCCTTTTTCCAAGGGATAGATTAAGTCTCTATGGGTTCACATGCAAGTAAATATATTCTAAATTTTTTCTCCTCTCTTTAGTAGATAGAAGTAGTATAAGTATTGGCTCGAATAATGTTACTCTTCATATTCCATGTATTAGGGTTTTACTCATAGTTAGATTGATTGAGATTATCTTATACATGTTTATTTTGTTTCTAACCCCCACTTTGTGACATAAGATTTGGTGTGTACTAGATTAGATTTACTTTCTTTTTTATTAGAATAGAGTGAAAATTAAACCTAGGACTTTTTAATGGTTGTTGTGTGCTTGTGTTAGACTGTAGGCTTTGAAACCCTTCCTAGTATGGTTTATTGTGACAAGTCATCCCCTAATTAGGTCTAGTAGATCCCTATATTGGTCATGCTCCTACTTAACAAATGTATTCCCAATCAGAAGTGTAGGTATTATCTATCCTCTCTAAGCCAAGATTGATTTATAGACATGATGCGTTTATAGTTACATACATTCTAGTGAACCTGACATGAACTAACCCTTGAAAGATTTGTTTACCTTATTTCATTTTTTAATCTTTCATCATTATTTTTTATCATATATTCATCATACTAGATTAACTCTGTCAACCTAGTATCTAACTTTTGTGTGCAAAATCTCGGGTATAGGTTACTAGATTAACCCTATTGACCTAGTATAAGTTTTTAGATTTTTAAACATCCACTCTAGACTACTAGGTTAACCCAATTGACCCTATATATTTTTAACATTCAACAATAGGATTTTGCAAAGCTTGATTGACCCAATTGACTCAGTTAGCAAATATTTTAACTATACATCAAGGTTATTAAATAATAATATTCATTTTCTACATCTCTGATCCACCAAGGTTCCTTTCTATCTCTCTATCTCTTCCTTTTACAGTCTTTCCTTTTACAATTTGTAGTCTTTAAAACTACCCCTACATAGTAAAATGGATCAACCCTGCCAACACAATTCTATGTTTAGTGTGCTATCAGAATATCTAGGTCAACTCTATCGACCCTATTCATTTTTAGACCTTGTTTTCATAGTATATGATCAACCCTATTTTGTATTTTTTGTATACTCTATTAACTATATCAACATTATACCTCATTTCAAAGTTGGAATTAACCTTATATACTAGTAATTAGTTCACACTTTCTCTTTTTGTTGGTTACATGCTTAGAATAGATCACATAACTTAATTAGGTGGTTTTAAATTAATTTTTTAATTTCTATTTTTTCTTTTTTATGCACACTGACTAAATCACAAAATTTAAACAAGAATTTTAACATTTGTCTACCCAAGGCCAACCTACTTGGATTTCATCACCATAGGGGAAGTTGAATTAATATTCTAGTCAAGTGTAAAACATGGTTAATGTTATATTATAGCTAAACACCTAATATATTTATCATTATGGTGTGTGAAGTGAGGGGTATGCCCCAATACCAAGCTTGTATCATTACCACTATAGATCCCTTTTAGTCCAAACTACCTAAAACCATCTTTAGATTGCCTTCTAGTTCCTTGATTATATCCAACTTCCTATCACATTTAAAATCATGTTCTAATAATCTAATAAACATTCAGGTTGACCAGTTAGTTAGCTATTTAATTTTCAAGTTGATTACTTGCTCTTTGCTTAATTGTATTTTAGAAAATTTGCATTAGCCAATGTTGATGCAAGGTTTTGTGTTGTGTGCTTCAATTGGATTGGCCAACATTGATCATATTGACTATTTATTTTCCTTCTATTATTTATTTTCAAATTACTTGTAAAATTTATGTTTTTTCAATTCACAAATATGTTATGAGCTTCTTAATTTTCCCTGTCTATTGTACTGGGTTGACCCAATTAACCCTGTATCTTTTTTTAACCTCTATTCACTCTACTCGATCAACCCAGTCAACCCTATACTATTTTTAGACCCTATTTTATATGCTAGATCAACCTAGTCGACCTTGTACTACTTTCTACCTTCTTTATTTATCAGTCTAGTTATTTATTTCTCTTTGCATTTTTTTCATCTCTCTTTAGTCATAATAAGTCTCCTCTCAGAATCTTCTTGGATATCTTTAATCCATTTAGATATTATATGGGATATTTATTTATCCCTCTCTTTTCCTCCCAAGAGCATCATCACTCTTAGGGTACCTTTTCTCCTCTTTCATCCATGAACTGTAATATGGTGTAAATAAGACCTCCAGATGAAGTTGATGGATCTAATCCTTTCCTTACTTACCAAGAAACTTCTCATCTTCAAAATATTCAAAATAATGTGGGAATAATTGATACAAGTTTACTTAAAAATCCCACTAATAATCCTTCTTCTATTAATCCTCCCCCTAACACTAATTTGGGGAGTGCTCCTACCAACACTAGTACACCTCCTGATACAACTCAACTTTTAGCCTAAGTTATCCAAAAAATGAACATAATATAAAATTTGAACACCAAATAATTATGTAACTTCAACAACATCTGATTAGTGTGGCTAATCAACCTCCAACTATCCATCCTCAATATAATCCTAATTTCATTTGTTCACCTCTTTGGGATGCGTCAGTCAATGTTATTCCTCAACCCATAATGGATAAAAATATGCTTCAAAATATTCAAAATTATACTTTAGAACCTTTCATTATTTCTATTGATATTGGTAACATATCTCCAACTATCAAATATGATGGGACTAAAGACTTTGCCTCATTTCTCAAAGCCTTTAGCAACCTTTACAAAAAGTGGATCCAAACTAATACCTTTGCCATAACTAAACTCTTAGAGAAAAACTTTACTAGTGATTTATTATAATGGTATAACCAACTACCCCAAAATTCTATTTGGAAACTTAAATATTTGGTTAATCCTCTGGTTAAAGAGTTTCAACATAATGATCTTCCCAAAAATTGTCTTAGCCACTTTATCAATGCTAAGAAATCTTTTATCAAATCAGTGCATGACTTTATCAAAGTATGGAAATATTTAGCTCATACATCCAACCATAACATGACTGATTATAAATTATTCAAACTCTTTATCACTACTTTGACTCCCATTATCCAATATAAGGTTCAAACATTTGCTCTCCAAATACTTAATGAAGATATTGCTCAAGATAAACGTTAAAACTTTCTTATGAAACAATTCAAACCTAATCTAAAATTCTTAAATTATCTTTCCAAACATCTAATGTTATCACTAGTAATACTCCACAAACCAAACCACGAGTTGCCAAAACTGATATTCCTTTACCTTCTCACACACCTCTTTTAGTTCAACAAATGAAACAATTTTTACCACCCTCTAAACCTTTCATCTATTCCAATTTTCCTCCTAAGTGGTATGACCCCAATCTATTTTGTTAGTTACATGCCAACATTAGGCATTCTCATGAATCTTGTAGAGGGGTCACTAAATTTATTGTCTCCTATATGCTTGGTGATTCATTCAATCATGAAGCTATGATCAATCTTTATCATCAAGAATATATTGTTGCTTCTCAAAAATGACAAGTTTCCAAAGTTCTACCTCTAATAACCAAAAATATTCTTCAAATAATCAACCAAATGCCAAAGATGTTTGTGCCATTGATGCCAATTATGACCAATATTTTAATAATTATCAATATGTCAATACTACTAAGATCAATTGTCATCATAAATCAACTCATAAAGATCATATTATCAAGCCTAAAAATCCAACTTTGAAGTAAAAACTTCTTAAAGATACTACCAACACTAATGTTGCTTCAGAAGCTCAAGAGAAACCATATCCTCCTTTTGATTATCCAACCACATATATTCCTTCAAAATATAATTTACCTTCCAAACCTCATGTTGGTTCTTCTAAATCACATTGGAACTTTCTTATAGAACTCAAATCTATGCCTTGTAAGATTCCACTTATGGATTTGGTTCACACTTCACACTATCATCATAAATTCCTTATGAAACAACTCTAATAAATTGATGATCCATCCTCAAATGAAGAACCACCTTCTATTGAATCTCAACCAACCAACATAAATACCATTAAAATTATGTCTCTTTCCAAACCTTCTATTGAATTACTTGAAGAAGACATGATCAATGATGAAATTATATTTCATGCTGATGATCCACCACTTTTCATCAAAGTAGCTATTAATACTACTCTTATCTGAAAAGCTCTAGTTGATGAAGGTTTTGGTATTAATGTGACATCTTTATGGATCATCCAACAACTCTTATATAACAAGGATCATCTCAAACAAACCCATCATACTTGTCATGGTTTTGATAAGACTAATCAAAATCCACCTTGTTGTATTTTGCTTCCATTAACTATTAGACCTAAGGTTATTCAAACCAAGATTATGGTCCTTGACTTTCCCCTATCTTACAACAACTCCTTGGTCATCCATGGACTCATCAAATCAGGGCCAATATTTCTTGTGGTAGCCAATGTATTAAATTATTACATAATCAAAAATGATGTAAGAATGAATTTTATCCCAATCCATGGAGTATTCAACTTCCTAATCCCAAATCACAATATTGATTCCCTATAGTTTTTAAGATTAGTGGTGCTCCTTTACCTGAGTTCATCAACATGAATCCTAATTTACAAGTTACTCTTATGTATTTTGATGATGATGATCCTAATGATTTTCAACATACTTTCAATACTACAAAGTTACCTCCCTACATTTCAAAATGGCTTCCTCCTTATCTATTACCCAGGGATGTATTATTCCTCATATTCATGAGATTACCGATTTCCCCCCTCCATGTAATTATCAAGATCCTTATTTACCTGAAGATGCCTTCACTTACAATGCTTTTTGAGTGGCCAAATTATTTCAAGATCCTCTCATCATGTCTTCTTGTACATTCAATAATATCAAAATTTTACCCTCTAAAAGTTCCCCTTGATTCTCAAACATGTACAATTTCTCCAACATATGATGATAATTATATAATGGTCCAAGCTCAATATAGAGACTTGTATGTCTAGAATTATCATAAAACCTTATCCCAAATTCATTATTTTAATTAGGATGTTCATACCATTTATGTAGATCATACTTTAGATCCTAAGGGTCATGTGCCTCCTACCAATTCTCCTCTTATTGATACTCCTTGGGTGTTAAAGCAAATTACACCTTCTAAACCTCTACAAATTCTTTCATCTCCATTACCACCTATCAATCCAATCATTGAATCTAATACTTCTCTTGTCATTAAACCCACTAATATTCCAACACTTTTTTATCCATCTACTTCTTCTACTCTTGAAATTACACTAGATACCAAGACAACTAATGTCTATCATATACATATCACCATGAAAATCAAATTTTAGATCTTGAAGTAGATGTCAAGTATTATGGTACTATTCCTATCTTTCCTAGTGACAAAGTTATCATTGAGTTAATTTATACTCGAGAACCTCAACTTCCTTGAAACATCATAAAATTAGTAATTTCAAAACTAAAAGTCTTTGCTTTAACAACTTCATTTCTAGCATTGACCCTTAAACAAATCCAATTTCTACCTTACCTAATGTACCATACCACTTTCAAGATGGAAATGACATGATTATAAAATAAACCACTCACATCAAATATGGTAATCCCTCTTGTCCTCAACCAATTACTATCTCTCATGAAATCTTACCTACTGAACATGATAAATTTAGCTTATTCTTTGACAATTATTGTGAGGCCTTTGTTTGGTCTTATGAGGACATGTCTGGCATTAAAACTAGAATTATGGTGCATAATATCATTACTTATCTTGATGCCAAGCCTATGCATAAAAAACAAAGACAAACTTTCTCAAAGTTTCCACATTATGTCATAAGGAAATCATCAAATTACTTGATGCTAAATTTATCAAAGTAGTTAATTATTATGAATGGGTTTCCAACATTGTTCCCATTTAGAAGAATGTCACTATGGTCATTTGCATATATTGATTTTTTCAATATTAATCTTTCTTGTCCCAAGGATGACTTGCTTTTACCTTTTATAAATGTTTTCCTTGATTCTATGGTTGTTTAAAAAATGTTATCTCTTATGGATGGTTTCTTAGGATACAATTAGATTCATATTGCCCTTGAGAACCAACATAAGACAACTTTCATCACTAAATGGGGAACTTATTCTATGTTAAAATACCTTCAATATTAAAAATTCTCGAGCCACTTACCAAAAATCAATGACTCACATCTTTCATGATCTCATTCAAAAAATTATTTAAACCTATGTGGATGATCTCATTATTAAATCCAAAAGTCATAAGAATCATCTTTATGATCTTACTATCATCTTTGACAATTAGATTCATATTTCCCTTGAGAACTAACATAAGAAAACTTTCACCATTGAATGGGGTACTTATTTCTATGTTAAATTGCCTTCAGTCTTAAAATGTTTTGAGCCACTTACCAACAATCAATGACTCACATCTTTCATGATATCATTCACAAAATTATTGAAACCTATGTGAATGATCTCATTGCTAAATCCAAAAGTCATAAGAATCATCTTTCTAATCTTGTTATCATCTTTTACCATCTCCTTAAATATAAATCTAGACTTAATCCTTACAAATGTGTCTTTGGAGTCACATCTAGAACATTATTAGGATTCTTAGTCTCTCTCTGTGGCATAGATGTTGACCCTACCAAAATTAGTGCTATCATCAACATTCCCATTCCTCATACTATTCCTGACATTCGAACTTATTTAGTAAAACTTGGGGTAATTAGATGATTTGTCCCTAAAATGTCATAACAAATTCAATTTGTCAATTCACTTATCAATGTAATTACTACTTTAGAATAGACAAATCCATGTCAAAAAAACTTTGATAACATGGAAGAGTCTTTACTTTATCCACCCACACTTCATCCTCCTTCCAATGATAAACCTTTGATTCTATATACTTCTTCCATACCTATTTTAGTTGGGGTAATTTTTTCCCAATAAGATGATATGGTTAAAGAGTATGTTATCTACTACATTAGTTGAGGCCTCATTGATTATAAAACACATTATACTAAAATTGATCATGATTGCCTTACCATCTATTTCATAGTTGAAAAACATTCACCATAATATGATTTACTAAACTACTTATGTCATTGTTCATTTTGACTACCTTCATCATTTCTTCTCCAAAGCATTTCTTCCTAGAGATAGAATTAGTAAATGGATGGTCCTTTTTATGGAATTTGATCTTTTCATTGTCACTCAAAAAATTGTCAAAGAGCAAATCATATCTGATCAACTTGTCATAGTTCCCATACCATCCACTTCTTCTCTTCAAGATAATATTTTAGATGATAATATCCTTTACATCAAAGGTCTTAATCATGTTATTTCTCTCAAAGATTATTTTCATAGATTTACTGTCGATCTTGAAGTCAATAATATTGATGAATCCACTACTCCCTCTGGTACTACTAAACCAAAATTAGTTATCAAGGAGATTCTTGAAATTAATGTCAAATTGGATGAGGCTACTTTGACCCTTCACTTTGATGATTATAAATGCCTTCATGGAGCTGGGGCAGGTTGCATTATCATAAGTCCAATTGGAAAGATCATTCTTTTAGCTTTTCACTTCAACTATGATGTCACCAACAATATGGCCAAATATAAAGATCTTATCTTAGGTGTGAGAGCTGCCCTTGATTTAGACATTTAGTAACTTCATTATTTTGGTGATTCTCAGCTTATTGTCTATCAAGTTAATGGTGATTATCAATGTAAAAGTGAGAACCTCATCACATATCATTAAATTTCAACCACTCTTGCTAAGGATTTCATCTCTTTCACTATTGATCCTATACCTATAAATCAAAATTTCATTGTTGATTCTCTTGCTTCTTTAGTATCTCTCTTTCATCCCCACCAAGTCCTTTCTGATCCTATTTTTCTTATAAAAATAAGAAAATACCCATCCTCTACTCAACCATCAAATTTACTTATCTATCATATCAAGGTTTTTAATATTTGACAAATCACATAGTATTAGACATAATTTAATTCTTGGAACATCAAACTTATCCTCCTAATTTAGACTCTCATGAAAATACACATATATGTAAACAAGCTTTCAAGTATGTATTTCAACACAACATCATTTATTATCATAATGTTAAAGGTAACTTGCTCTATTTTGTTATGTAAGATAAAGTCCATTCTCTTCTTAAATAAGTACATGGGGGCATTTATGATGGCCACTATATTAGACATGCTATAACCTACAAATGTGTACATATGTGTTACTTTTGGCCTACTCTTGAAAAGTATGTAATCAAATATGATAAATTTTTTAATCCTTATCAGCTTCATGATGACCTAATCTATTCACCTCTAGTCTAACTTCAAACTATAAAATCTCCTTGGCCATTTTCCACATAGGGATTCGATCTCATTGGCAAACTACCTCACTCCCAATATGGGTATGTTTTTATCACAACTGTTACTAAATATTTTACCAAGTGGATAGAAGCCATGCCCTTTGTTAACATCACAAGTCCTACCATCTCTAAATTTATTATTAAGAAAATTATTTGCCACTTTGGTGTTCCCTATACCATCATCTCAAATAATGGTGGTAATTTAAAAAAAAACATGTTAAACAACTTTACAATAAAATCAATATTAATCACAAATTTTCCATGCCTTATCATCCATATTATAATGGTCAAGTTGAGGCCACTAAAAAAATTCCCAAAAAAATTCTTCAAAAAATAATTCATGAAACCCACACAAATCTACATCTTCATCTTTACCTTACACTTTGGGCCTATCAAAATAGCATACATACTGCCACTAGGACAACTTTGTTCTCTCTAGTCTATGGTTCTATGTCAGTCCTTCCCTTGAAGGTTGAGATTCCCTCCCTTCATATCTCTTTTCATGGTATTATTCTAGATGAATAATTTCATGAAGCTCATCTTCATTCCCTTAATCTTCTTGATGAATGTCATCTTTATACCTTGCAACATAACTGCTAATACAAGGCTCGTATCACCTGACAACATAAAAAATGTTTTAAAGTCCACACATTTAATGTTGGTGATCTTATCCTTAAATTATATTATGCCCATGAAAAACAAGGTAAATATGCCCCAAAATGGTGGGGGCCATATTTAGTCAAAGATATTCTTGGTCAAAGCACCTACCATTTTCAAACCAATGAAGACTATGTTTTTAAAGAGCCCACCAATGCATAATTTCTCAAAAAGTACTTTGCCTAAACATTTCCTTCTTTTCATGTTTTTTTATCTACATCTATCTAACACTTTTTGTAGGTTACTTATATGAGTCTCTCGCTCTACATCAAGTTCTTTCCTTTCACAAACCTTTAGTCCTCCCTTTTTGTCTTTTGGTTTCTTGATGTACCAAAGTCTTATTTATCTTTTTGCATTTTCTCTTTTTGACACCCCTTGGGTTTTTATTTTTTGATTTGCTTCATAAGACCATGGATATGACCTGGCACTCTTAAAAAAATTATCATCTTTTACTTATTTTTTTTCTAATGTTTTTTAGTTTATTTTTTGACATGCCTTAGGTTTTTATTTTGTGAGTTGCTTTGTAAGACTATGAATAATATCCATTACTCCTCACAAAAATAACATATTTTTTATTACCTCACTTTATCTTTCACTTGCTTATTGGCACCCTCATGGGTTTCTCTTTTATGAAGTTGTAGTGAAAGACCATGGATAGGACATGACCCTCATAAAATTACCATCTTTTCATATTTTTACATCCTTGATTCTCAAACTTTAGATTTTTCTTTTTTTTATATAGCTATAATTTGCACAACAATATTTGTTACCATGATTTTCCTCCATTTCCCTCATTCTTATGATAAGTAATCACACTTTACCATCATTGTATCCCTTTTTCACCCTATCACATTTTTTTGCAATTTGAAGTAATTCAAATTATTTCATGTGTCACTCCTCTTGATTTCCCCTTTTTTTCACTCCACATTGGATAAAATAAGGTCAAAATCAAGATAGCACCTTTATTTCACCTAGATTTACAAGACTCTTAGACCCCATACTCTTTGAATTTTTCTCTCTTAGAACCTTACTCAAATATTCAAATAAAAGTCATATTTAGCACCCATGTTTGGTTTTCCTAATATATATGGAGGAGGAATAGAAAAATACATCAAAAAATTTAAAATCCAAATCATTTGAATCAAAAGACAATGATATCTAGAAGCTAACACACAAATCTTAAAAATTCAAAATCACACCAAAAGACATGATTACAAGCACATATCATATCTCTAATCAAAGCACAAAATCCATAGTTGGACTCATATATATTTGAGGTCCTTTGGGGTGTGGTAGGCCATTATATTCGAATAGGTTAATTCAACACACTGTATGGTGCTACCTACTTTCTCATACAAGTACCCAATCTTCATAGTAGATCAACATCTCTATAAGCGGTCCTCATGAATGGGGAACACATTGTGGGAAGGTAGGTCCATTTTAATTTTCATGGATATAGACTTCATTAGATGTTCTATATACTTCATTTATTGACCTAAGACTTGCATAGCTAAGATAAGTTATTTAGATTCCTTAAGGTTGAAAGTCTACTTATTTTGAAAAACCTAATTTGAGTGTCTTGACTTTGATAAAGAGTTTATCTACCTTAGTTTTTCCTTAATTTTCCCCTCCACCCATTTCATTTCCCTTCTTGATAAACAAATTTTGATTCCAAATATATTTTATATTCTTGTTTACTTCCTTCTTCTTCACCTTTTAAAAATATACTAGCACTACTCTGTTTCATTTTTATCTATCCTTAGAGAGAAATAACATATTTGAGAAACTATGGATTACTTCTTTTCTTTGCACCATAAATTTATATTTCTAGACTTGTCGTATTTTAATTTTACCATTTATCATTATTATACTATCTTGTTGTCACAAACACCTGAGATTTTACCCTTTTTCTATTGTTGAGTGAGGTTGGCTTCTTATTTCTCACTTGATAATGTTATTTACAATTTTTATGCACCTTTTCCATTGTTAAGTGAGATAAATATTGTTACTTATCACTCATAAGTGTTTTTTTACCATTTGAGTCCTTATTTTACCATTGATTTGTTTGATTACCATCCTTTTTCACATGTATCCTTGGTTTGACTTGGTGAGTTGTCCTTTCTTACTTAAGGATAGATTGTTTGAGTTTTTTGGTCTTTAGTAGCCTTGGATTTTCGGTTACCCAATTTAATATTATTTTTTGAATTGGTCATTTGGTATAGCATAACACTTTTCACCCCATCTTCCTAAATTTTCCAAGTACATCCCATTTCATAACACCATCTATCTTATTTTTTCTTGCATTTATTTATTTTTTCTCTTTAGTTTTATATTCTTGGGTTTTGTCTAAAGCAGTCTTTGTACCCTACATAATAAAAAATTGAAAAACAATAGATAACCATCTCATGATAAAGGTAATTCAAGGTATGAATTACATTTAATTTTTAGTTATTTTCCTTTTTATTCATTTACTTTCAGTTATTTTTCCTTTAAAATATTTCAACTTTTTTCAACATCAACATTTGTGTTACTATGTTCTTTCTCGAAGCAACATCTCTTATTACACTTTAGTGACATGAGATGAGATTAAAGTGGAGAATATTTATACACATAATATTTTCAACTTTTATCAAATACTAATGCTTTACATCTTGCAATATCCCATCAATACTCAACATCTCTGAGTACATACTGTAAGGGGTATGATAGGAAAGAGGTGGGTAGACCTTTGATACTTCACAAGATTGTTGTCCCTTATTGCCAAATTATTACCAATCCAACTAGATCTTAAAACCATTCCCTAATATATTACTTCTCCCTTGCACACTAATATATTTTTCCTCTTTTCATCCCTCTTTTCCTCACCCTAATCCCCTTTCACCAGTAAATTATACTAGGTCAACTAGATCGACTTTGTACAGTTTTTAACCTCTAATTATTATATAGGGTTAAATTGATTGATTGTGTAATATATAATTATATTTTTCACTTGGATATTTTTTAGGCTTTCGGTCGACCTAGCGTGAGACTTAGTGATTTATCTCCCAAAAACATATAGGGTTAACTAGGTCAACCCCATAAAACTGGCATATTCAAATGGATTTAGGTTGAGATATGCCTATAAATACAAGATCATTTTATCATTATTTCAATATACAATAAATATTTATGATTCGCTTGTCATTTTTTACAATTTTTTCTTTCACTATTTTATTTGAGGAGTATTAGCTTAGGGTCTCTACATAGAGAATCTCGTCTTGTGGATAAGTCTTAAATGCTTTGGAATTTCTTAGTTATCCTTAAAAACAACAATAACCTCTTAAAAATCCTCTTTATCCAAGGGAGAGATTCAATCTCAATGGATTCACATTTAGGTAAGTATATTCTAACTTCGTTCTCATCTCTTTAGTAGATAGAAGTAACATAAGTATTGACTCAAATAATATTACTCTTTATATTCCATGTATTAGAGTTTACTCATAATTAGCTTAATTGAGATTCTCTTATACATTTTTTTTTAATTTATAACCCCCACTTTGTGCCATAATATTTTGTGTGCACTAAATTAGATTTACTTTTTTTATTATTAGAATAGAGTGAACATTAAACCTAGCACTCTTTTAGGGTTGTTTCATGATTGCATTAGACTTTAGGCTTTGGAACCCTTCCTAGCATAGTGTATTGTGATAAGTGATCCCATAATTAGGTCTAATGGATCCCCATATTGGTCATGATCCTACTTAACAAATGTATTCCCAATCAGAAGTATAAGTATGATCTATCTTCTTTGAGCTAGGATTGATTTATAGACATGATACATTTATGATTGTATAGATATGTCATTATATACATAATGAAAATAAACTCCATCTATGATTCTTCCTTGAAAGAATATACCCTATAATAAATTGATGCATGGTATCACTTCTAGTTTTATAGTTGTATAGTGCAAGCCCTGGTGCTTGAATAGGATCAAGTCTTTTATCAGCTACTTATCCTTAGTTGCTATGTCTTCTTCAAGTGCAAACATATCTATATTCTTGAATGCTTCCCATAATGATGAATAATCTGAATAAAAACCCTCAAATTTAGTATATTCAAACACAATATAGAGGTATTTTTTAGAGTCCTTAATTGAGAACCTAGATGGTGTCGAGGCTCCCTTATAAGTCCTAGATGATGATGCCATTGTAACTATGTTGATTACTAGTCTATCATGAGCTTTTGGTAATGGTATTTTTTCACTTAGTTGAATATCTCAATTAATAATTCATTGTGATATAATTTAGGGATTTTGGGATTTATTGAAGTTGAAGTATACTTGAGCTCAAATGATTGAATGATGTGAACTTGGTTAGGGGATCTATGTAAATATATCTCCTATATTGATTTCTAGTTTATGAGCCATTATTAATTAATGTCTATGATCTCATCAACTTTATTCAATTTAAATTTGAATGCCCTATCCTAATGTGCATGCCACATAGGATGGCTTATCATTTGGGGTGCCATGGTGTAACCTTCCATTCTTTTCCATGTGTCATTGTATAACCCAATCAATGAAAGACAAAATTTGATTTCAGGCCCAAATACTTTGAATCATAGAGTGTCTTTAGGAAGGATTTACTATCAAAGTTCCAAAAAAAAATTTGTCAAAATAAAGTTGCCAAAAGGAATCATTCTGATAGAAAGTCTATATAAAGAAACTTCCCAAGAAGAATGTTTCAAAGAAAAAGTTTTTGATACAATCTTTTTGAAATGAAAGTTCCTGAAGTATAAATTTCTAAAATGAAATATCCGATATGAAATTGCTGATTCAAATGCTTTCGAAGACTAAGACTATGAGGAAAGCTTCCATTTGAAAAAAACTTGTCAAAGTAATAGTTGCCACCAAAAAATATCCAAAAGGAATGTTCCCAATCTAAAACTTTATGAAATAAAAATTTCCAAAATAAAACTTTTTGAAAAGGAAGTTCCCGATACAAATCTATTGATGAGGAACCTTCCATAGAGAAACTTTCCTAAATAATTTTTTGATGAAATTTTTTCAAGGTTCATTTTCTGAAGGGTGAATGCTCTAAAGTAATCTAGCCTAATTACCTATCATTCAAATCCTACTCTTTCCATCATTTTCATTAATAGGTTAGTCTAAGAAAGTATATCAAAAAAGTATGATAAGACATGATTTTACATTAAAACATTGATTTTGTACAAGTAAGCATTATAACCCTCAAAACTGATAAGTAACCCTTTCAAATATTCATTATTTTAAAAAAAACAAAAAGGTCCCCAGTTTTTGAAGAAAATACAATGAGGCATGTTGAATATTATAGACACCTAAAATTGGCCACCAATGGCTTCTTATCTAAATTTAGAATAATTCATACCAACCATTGACCATTTAGCCTAAGAATTTATAAATCTCTCAAATTTGGTTTTATGACCATGAAATAAATCAATTTGGCCTATTAATCAATTAAATTGAACAAATTCACCATCAATTAATTCAAAATCATTCAAAAATGACCAAATTCCTAAATGGGATTAATTAAAGTACAAATCTTGATCAAAGCCTAATTAAATTCATATTTGATCAAATGAGATAATAAATCAATTACCAAAAAGGAAATTTTTAATATCAAGAGAATCTTAGAACATCCTAGAAGTTACTCATTACCTTTGTGAGTTGTCTCAAATGGAAAATATCTAAAAAATATCTTAGGAATGTGCCAACTCAACCAAGGTTCCAATTTAACCCATTCCAAGTTATTTTAAATCTTATAAAAGAAAGACTTGATACAAAAATTAGAATATTTGATTGAAATATAATTCAAGAAATAAGAACAACATAATTGTAATAATGCTATCTTTGAGAAGAGATGTTTTATTGATCAAATTTGCAGATCCAAACATACGCCTATCTCCCAGAAGAGATGTCTCCTTTCATTTTTGGGTTACATATTCATTTATACACATTTTGAAGGTAGGAGGAGGATGTGGAAGGTCACCAGTCTCGAGGAAGATTAAGTGGTTTGACTTTCATAATTCACAACAATACAGAATTTGAGGAATTACTATTTTAAAAAACTTACTATTTTTAGACTGCACTACTAAAATTGAAAATTAGGTCACTTAATTTATTTTTCAAAGGTAAAAACCCAAAAATAAAATATTAGTTCCAACTCATGTTTTTCCCCTCATTCTTATCTTTCCAACAGTTCAAATGGGGAGTCAAATGGAGCTATAGTGCAAAAGGTATGGCTCCCAAAAATTATGCCACCAATTGGGGTAGAACCGTTGCCCAAATTATCACCTGAAATGTTTCTCAAATCAAGTCTAGAGATACTAATTTAGAGAGCATGGACATATTAGTTTTATTATGAAAAAATTTGGTCATGAATGTAAACATAATGTTATAATACCAAAATTCTTCCAAGCCAAGCCAAATCAAGCCACATCAAGCCAAAGTCAAGCATTGAATAAGGTTCCCAGAGGAGATGAAGGTAACCACACTCCATTGATGAAGATATTTTGAGCACAAATCCAAGAAATTCAATGAATAAACCTTTTTAAGTAATCAAGGATTTGGTTAAGGAATTTATATTTTGGGTTTAAATTGTCATTTCCTTCCATTTTCAATTGTGTTTTTAATTGGTTTGTTCACCATGCTCCACCCATGATCTAGGCCTAGAGATGTTAGATTGTTAGTGAGTTTATTTCATTATATTTGGAACTAAATATATACTAACCTATTTTCTTGATTCAAATTCCTATGATCACAAATGACACACCCGATGGGACATGATTGCGCATCCCACATCTTTGAAAAAAATGGATGTTAAAATAGCTCTTATTTTTAATCCATTTAATTTTTTTATAAATTTTTTATAGTATGTTATTAATGGTTTCATCTTAATTATCTCAAAATTTCATTAAAATATGATTTTTATTTTATAATTTATACCTCTTTTAGTGACTGTCACCTTTTACTTTATAGTTCTCTGGTAAAAATAGTTAGTATACAGCTAATAAACTTTTTTTTATTTACTTTTTTGACCTTAATTTTTTTAGAGAGGTGAAACCTAGACCTATAAACAACTTCCAAATTTTTCATGACAAAAATATGTCAATTTTAAAATTTATGGTTAACATACTAACTATATGTTTTTATGTTTTATGTATTCAGTTTTATTTATTTTAACCTTCTAATTTGTTGTTTGCATATTTCATAAGTTTTTTTTTAAAGATTTATTGGGGTTTTATTGAGTTTTTTTTATAACCATTTACTAACATAACATTTTTATTTTTTGTGATTTTTCCTTCAGGTCGACAATTCATTGTTGACAGTCTTTATTGATCGGTAATGATTTTACTTAAATCTAAAACATGAGAGCTCAAAACAAAATCTCATATGCTAACACTTGAAAGTTCTTTTAAGCATGGGGTTACTGTCTTGTTTTTGTAAATTCCAAAAAAGCATTTAAACACAAAATTATTTGATTTAACTAACAAACACTTCAATTTGGGGTTAAAATAAATTAGTCAAATCTTTCACACTTTGTTTTGGGCTTAAAATAAACTAGTCAAATCTCACACATTTGGATCTTTGCACTTAAAAATAAACATAGATGTTTTAAATCAAGTTGTGTTTATGAAAATCCTTTCAATTTGGTTATGAACATAATCCAAACATTTTAATTGGTGTCTAAATAATGAACCTACTCAAATCCTAACATGTTGTCAAACTTGTTTACATCATCTATTTGAGATATAAAAAGAACTTAGTTTGTTTTTATGCCATGGATGTTTATGAAGCTTTTGAAAGTTCAGTAAAATCCAAAGGGAACAAAATTATAAAAAAAATTAGTTCGGTGTATTAAAATTAACATTAACATCATGTAGTTTCATTGCTTTTTTCAAGCATTTGTTTAACATGCCTTGTTTGTTGATTGTCTATTTTCATGAGAAAAGAGGTGCATGTATGCCCTCCCCCATCCATTTTAGTAAAATTGGGTGACCAAAAGTGTCTTCTCATTGTATTTTAGTGCCTCATCCAAGGAATAAAAAGAATTTCATTTAAATCCCTCCCCAAAAACTTTCATAGTATTGGGTGATCTTGATGAGACCATAAAGTATTTCTATTTTAGTCATTTATTTCCATGCACCTTGGTTTGTGAGGGGATGTCATTACCTCTCACAAGTTCTTTAGGGAAGATTTGATCCAAGATTTCATCACTCAACACCATCTTCAACCCCTCTCTATTGGGGGGGGGGGGTATATAAATTGAGATCAGCCCACTGGGACCAATGGTTTGAGCAATTAAACCATCTCCTAACACTGGGGCTAAGCCCAAGATGTTTGAGAACATTGGACATCACATGACACTGAGTGAGCAATGGATGTAGTGTTTGTAAAAAGACAAATACCTTTTTATGACAAGCTAGGTTTTGTAGACCCCAATGACGTGAGCTTCTTTTGACATATTAGATGTGAAAGTCCTATGCAATTGATTTGTATAATTAGTTTAGTTAACTCCATATTTCCATACCCTTGCTAGGATTTGGACGATTATACTTAGTGTGTTTTGGTCATTTTTTCTTGGTATGTTTTGAGACTAAAACTTGTTTGTTTGTTTATAACCATGTCAAAAACCAATTTGTTTATAACCATGTCAAAAACCAATTTGTTTATATGTCACTCCTTGATCAAAGAGGCATTATGCTAACCATTTTACACCACACTTGTGCCTAACAATTTTTTCTAAACTTGTTTTTGTGTGTGTCACTTGAATGAAATAGGTACTGCTATGAATCCAAAATCATTATCAAATTTATGTCTTTTGAGTCTTTTAAACAAAACATTGATCACATCATTAGATCACACTAATGTCATTATGATACTCAATTTATTTCAAGACTTGTTTGACCTTGTATTAAAAATAATTATTTCAAACCAACCAAACCATGTCACGTATGTCATTTAGATCTTCTTCATGCACCATCATGCATCCAATCTTCTCTAGCTTGTTTAATCCAATCATATTTTTTGGCCATTGAGTTTTTAATTAACCTTTCTAAGTTCAAATTAAAACATTTATTGATTTCTATTTAGGCCTCACTTCATAGGGGCTAATGCACAGATCTTTATCTTTTGGGTTACGTAACTTAGATTAATCAATTGCCAAAATTTAAAAACTATCACTTATTTATTCATTCAACATATCCTCATCATTGTTTGTGCCTTTATTTGGGAAGACAGTCTTTTTTCAAGGTGTCTTTTGCCTTATGGCTTATACCAACTGATCATATTTATGTGTGATTCCATGTGTTGGGTCTATGTTAAAGTTCTTCCAACCTTGTTAGGTTAAATCAAATCATATCAACTTTTTTTTCAAAGTCTAGATTTTGACATTGTGTTTGGCCAAAATTCCTAGAAAATCATGTTTGTTTGAGCCTAGTTCTTGACTCTGTGTTTAGACAAAAGACCTAAAAACTCAAATTTTCCCTTTCCTAGCTTAGATCTTGTTTGGAATACTTTAGCCTAGACTTTGCAATTCTAGTTTTTATTTATTACTTGACCTTTTATGTGTATGGAATTTGACGTTAGAGTGTTTTATGCCA
This sequence comes from Torreya grandis, assembly GCA_037957365.1. Lineage (NCBI taxonomy): Eukaryota > Viridiplantae > Streptophyta > Pinopsida > Cupressales > Taxaceae > Torreya > Torreya grandis. Next base: position 4,184,871 of record JARHVA010000771.1, on the reverse strand, counting down.
GGTTCTAACATAAACATGGAACACAGATCCATACCCTCTTTACAATGATCAATACATGGAACATAGACAAAAACCATCTTATCACCCAACTCAATACTTTGATTGGGATGATATGGTTTATGAGGAGGACTTGGATGCTTTATCTTGGGTAAGAAATCACACGCCATGATTTCCTTACCCTTTACTAACCCTAACCCTCATTTGGATTATACAAGATAAAAAGCTCCACTATATCTAAGGAATACCATTACCATTCCAAGAACTCATCCTTTGGCTTATGATAGCAACCAAGATTCACAATTCCCTATCCATACCATATGAGGACTTTATCCTTTAGATTGTGCAAGTAATAAAGCTCCACGATGCCCTATCATTATCCAATCACAACCTTATCCAATCCAATCACAAACTTAGCCAGTGATTCAACCAATCCAATCATAACCTTAGCCATCCATTCAACCAATCCAATCACAACCCCAACCAATCATTTAGCTATAACCCCAACAAGTCTAATAATTACGTATCTAATCAAGCCAAGCATTTGAAGACCAAGATATACTCAAAACTAGTATTTTACAATTGATTGTAAACCAAGGCTAAGAAAACTAACCAAGAAGAAATGTTTTTGTTGGATCAACCATTTGTGATGAGTCAATCTATGATAAATCACCTCTTGATACTATAACTATTATCAAGGAGTCTCACTCTAATGAGAAAGTATTTGTTGAATCAGTTCTTAATGATTTAAAAAACCTTTGGGAAAATCTTTACCTTGACCATATGCCTATATTTCAAGAGCCTCCCTCTGATAGGCTAGTCTTTAAGGAGTTATCTCTTGATCTTTTTCCCACTATTGTGGAGTCTCACTTTGATAAACTAGTCTCTATGGAGCCCATTATTTCATCACATGTTGTTTCTTATCTAATATCAAGCATTAAATAATAAATCATTGTAATAGAGTACCCATCAAATGAAGAATTACAATTAGATTTAGGTTTTATTCTTGGATCAACATTGGATTTAGCATTAGAATCAAAATCGACATCAATCTCAACATCAGATTAAGAGTCCCTTGAGTCAAAATTAGATTTATAAAAAAAATACATTTGTGATTGTTAAAATATTGGTTATGTATGCCTAATAGATCAATATGAATACATTTTTTATCCTTGTACAGTTTTTGAGGATGATTACTTCAACATTGACACAATTTATCCTAGTATCTTTTAAGAGGATTGTGAAGCCTCTTCCCATTCTATTATCATTTCACATACCATTACCACCAACATCATAGCCATGTCATTGACATTCCATCTCTCACAAGTGTCAATTGGGACTAATGGAATCATACCCTTTTTAACTACATCCATGGCAACATGTCATATGAAGAAAAGCAAGGAAGCCAAGACCACAATCATATAGCTACAAAAAACACTCTCTTAGTGAAACCTTTTTGGAGGTGCTAGGGCAAAATCAATGTTAGAACTCAACATCTTCTAGTGAAATGTTTTTGGAGGTTCTAGGGAACAATCAAAATCATAAGTTGATGTTACTTAGTGAAACCTTATTGGAGGTGTTATAGGACAATCAATATAATTTCATTGGTAGAAAGCTCTTAAAGGTGAAAATAGTTGAGCACAATTTTTTTTCACTACTTGATGAAGACATTATCAAAGATCAAATTAAAATAGTTTCTTATCTACATCCTAATCAGATGGTAGCTACTCTTAGGCCTAAATAATAGAAGAATTTAGTGGTTTTCTCAAGAGAATATTAAGAAGTATTTAGCCTCACTACATCCAAAGTTATATCAAATCTAGAATCAAAAACATTATGTGTGCCTAAACATATCAATCTTAATTTGTTTCCCATCCATTATTCATTCCATTATCCTCCACCATTCCATTTCACAAACAAGCCTATCAACCAACATTCATCCCTATTTACAATCCATGGCCACACTTTCCTTTATAAAGGATACAAAGATACCTTGTCTTAAAATTTTAAGGAAACAACATCAATGATTGATGAAGATCATAACAACATCATTTGCATCTAAATATATAACCAATTATTGACAAAACAACTATTTAGATAAAGTGTGGGCTAGTAATTTACATGATTAAATATTTTAGTTATATCATTTGTTGATTAGGATGTACATCTCTACTTCAATAGGAATAATAGAATCATTTATCATACCCAAGCAAGAACCAAACATGTACCATATCATATCATGTTATCATTCTTTTTCCATTGTTGCATGTCCTAACCATTCACCTTCTCACTTAGGGGAAACCCTCTTACCATTTTATCCAATATATCAAACCAATCATTATTCTAATCAATCATTATTAAATCGTATCCCATTTTACCATATCATTTCTATCTAAACCAAATCTTGTTTTTAGTCATCCTATATAATCTTATTTTGATCTTGATTACTTTGGTTCTTCTTGTACTTTTTATGAGGGGATTCTGATCAAGTTTTAATAATATATCAAATTTGTATTTACAATGACAGTCTATGAAAGTAGTGTGAAAGTTGATCTGGCAAGATATCTTTCATTTTCCATCCTATATCAAGTTTGTTTATGTGATCTTGATTATATCACTTGTTCAAGTAAATCAGCGTTCATAGGTCTTGCTACTAATTATAACCACCTATGGGCATATTAGTATCATTGATCTAATCTATTATATCATAGTTATAAGCACCTATGGGAAAACTATGGGTGACATTTATTTATCATGCATTGCCTCATCACCTTACCATTATTGTTTTCATTTGATTGGCCATTTGTTAGATATGAGAACTTATTGGGACCTAGTTTGTTTTCCCTACCTTTTGTGTGGACAAAATTACTATGACTTGAGGTCATTTTAGGACTATGTAGGTTGTGTTCAATTCATGTTGTGATCATCTCAGTCCCCCTTTTCCATACGCTCTCATAATTTCATGAGCAACCTAAGCCAATGATCTCACCGTTTTATGAGTAGGTATCTTGTCATTCTCTAACGAGTTAAGATACCTCAAAATTCTATAAACATTTGTCATGTCTAGGCCTAGTTCATCATCCTCGATCTACCTTACTAGAACAAAGTCATTGTTAGGATGATTTCTTTTGATTTTTCTTTCAAGATGTTTATTTATTTTTAGTTGTTTGTTTGTCTATTTTCCTGTTTGTTTTCTTTTGGTACTATTACCTCAACTCAGTCTATATGCATTCATTGGGTGATTCCTTGAGAACATTATTCTTGAGTCCATTCATATTCATATGTCAACCTAGTCATCATAGTTTTTATCATTTGTGTATTATTTTTAATTGTTTATTGGATCAGGAGTCAGTCCTTATGTACATTTTGGCCAAGTATTTATGGTGTTTTATCATGAATCCAACCATCATGTGCTATAACAAAAATTAGTTTCAAGAGGTCTATAAGCAATGGAGCATCAGAAGTTTCTCTTTTTCACCTTGGAAAATCCTTCCACACCCATCTTGATAAAATCAAACATTAACCATTCTTGTTGTATCAGTGCTAATTAGGATGAGCATCTCTGCATTAATAGGTACAACCAAATCATTTCCATTGATCAAACTTTTATTCTTCTATTTATCTCTTTAATCACTTTGTGCAATCTTGTATGCCTAGTTTTTATGGCTTATTTAGTAATTATACCATTGCATCTACATTTGCGTCCACTCATCTTTAATCTATATTATAAGATATATCCTTGAATTATGCTTGCTAATCTGTATTAATGGGGAACAACCTTATGAAACATCACCTTTATCAAATAATTCAAGTCATCTTAATGATTATAATCACCTATGGGTAAATCATTATTTTGACTTTTATTCTTGATTATAACTACCTTTGGGCAAATCAATACCTTTCAAATCAATGCATGCAAGAATTTTCTCATTTGGATTAATATCAACCATGGGTTAGTTCTACCTTTCTTCTTACTTCTTTTTTGAGGGACCATCCATCCACATATGTGATGGCCACTTCCTCAGGTGGGCATCATCATAGGCTTTTCAAACATCATTTGCAGCTTTTTATTTAATCATCATCTTCTTTTTGGCATACATGCCATTTTTCATTATTTGAGAAGACATTGTTGTGCCTACAGTTTTACAACATCTTCCCAAATAGGGGTAAATTATATACACCTAAAATTTGCCACCAATAGCTCCGTATCTAACTTTAGACCAATTATTACAAACCATTGACCATTTAACCTAATTTTTTTTAAATGTCTCAAATTTGGTTTTATAACCATGCAATAAATTAATTGGGCCTATTAATCAATTAAATTGAACAAATACACCATTAATTAATTCAAAATCATTCAAAAATGACCAAATGCCTAAATGGGATTAATTAAAGTGAAAATATTGATCAAAGCCTAATTAAATTAATCTTTGAGCAAATGAGCTAATAAATCAATTACCAAAAGGGAAAATTCAAATATCAAGAGCATCTTAGAACATCCTAGAAGCTACTATTACTTTTGTGAGTTGTCTCAAATGGAAAATATCTAAATAATATCCTAAGAATATTCCAAACTCAACCAAGGTTAATAAACTAAACCAAGGTTCCAATTTAACCCATTCCAAGTGATTTTAAATCCTATAAAAGCAAGCCTAGAGCTCTTCATTTAGAGAGCTTGGAGATAATCGTGTTATTATGCAAGAAATTGGTCATAAATATAAACATAATGTTATAATTCCAAAATTCTTAAAATCCAAGCCAAATTAAGCCACATCAAGCCAAAACTAAGCATTGAACAAGGTGCCAAGAGGAGATGAAGGTAGCCACACTCCATTGATGAAGATCTTTTGAGCACAAATCTGAGAAAGCCAATGAAGAAGCCTTTTAGTGCAATCAAGGATTTGGGTACAGAATTTGTATTTTGTGTTTAAATTATCATTTCATTCTTTTTTTAATTGTGTTTTCAATTGGTTTGTTTATCATGCTCCACCCATGATCTAGGCCTAAAGATGTTAGATTGTTAGTGAGTTGATTTCATTATTTTTATAACTAACTCTATACTAACCTCCTTTCTTAAGTCAAGTTTCTATGCACACAAATACAACACACTTTGTTTATTTTATCCCTCTTAGGGAATGGATAATATAAAATTTATCCACCTATAATTTTTATTTTCACAACCATTAATTTGACTTGAATTCATATTGTTATGTAGCCTAAATGGGCTTAGTTTGTGTGTTTAATGCTTTCATTTGATTGGGTTTGGGCATGGGAGCTATGTTCTAAAGTCCTCATATGTGTATATATTTTATAGGGTTTAGGTAATAGGAAAACTAACATTTTTAAAAGCTCTACCAAGGAAAAAAATAAGAGTTTTAGTAAGGAGAGGTATCCCAAAGTCCTCCTTATACTATCCTATTAAGTGAAGAGTAACAATACTTTTCTAAAATGAGTTGTCATTAAGCCTTATTTTATAGTGTAATATATTGTTACTTCAATGTTTCATTAAAGGTTTGATATTTTTGTGTTGAAATGGATATTGTGTTATTAATTGGGTGTTAGTGTGATCCCATTCTTATAGCTACAAATGATAAGTCGAGCCTTATATCCATTCTTGACACTTCTCCCTTACCCACACATTGCCTTAACTTACACTTTTTGGTGCTACTTATGATTAGAGATGAGAATCCTTAGCTTAGGGGCACCTAGGAAATCCACCTAATGATGGAAAAATGATAGGAGGTGATTCCTTCCTTAATTTGGGCTTGTGGTGTGTAGTGTAGATTAGAAAATTTATTTTATTTAAATTATTATATTAAATGTTATGCAAATGTTAGTTGGATGTGAGAATCCATTAAAATGTAATATATTTAGTTTATGAATTCTAAGAAAAAAGATAAAATGTATTAAATGAAATTTCAATCATTTTAACATTCATTCAAGTACATAACACAAGAAATAGATATGTATAAATGGTGGGATATATATGGAATATTGGACTGGAAAACATGTATGAAATAAACAATATTTATGGTTTTATTGTAGTAGTGAAAAATAAATTATGAATTTTTATTTTAAGGTTTGAAATAACATGTTTTCCCTTAGGCCTAAAAGGGATAGTTTACTTTAAATAATTTTTTCTCTGAGATAAATTAACTTAAATATCCTAAAATTAGTTTATCTATATAGTAATATTTTCCATGAATTTGATTCTTTTCATGAAATAATTTTAGGGGTTATGGTTTAAAAGATATGAAATTTTAAGGGAAAATTTTAAGACATGCTTATCAAGACCAAATAAGGATATATATATATATATTTTTAATAATTTTATAAATCCAATGAGATTCATTTGCAAGTTTTTGGAGTTTTGGAGTGATAGTAGTAAATTTTAAAAAAATTGATCTATATAGAGTTATTATAATTTCAACAATCCATTTGGGCATAGGGTATATGCTTTTACTTGTAGGGTACGATGTAGACTTAAGCAATGCTCCCCCATGGGATGACATGCTATGTGGGTGAATTCTCTAAGGGGTTGATGAACATAGATTTTATAGTCTTATGTGACTAATTTTAGTCATATAAATGAAAATTTTAGTTATTTTAGTGTGGCTAATAACATCCAATCGATATGTCCTCTTAGTTTCTTGCACAACCCTCATAGGATTTTCTCTCACTGATTCCCAGTCATCCACAAGCTTCTAAACTTAACCCTTATAGACGCAGGTAGCTATTTCAGGCCTAGATCCATCCCCCCAAGTCTCATTTCCTCTAGACAATAGATCCCAACTTGGACATAAGCGTTGAAACCTATGGTGTCCTCTTTCTGGTGTTGTTGTATAAGTGCAAATTTTGTTCAAATAATCATATTTTCTCAAATACTTATCTTGATTAATGTCAGCCCAAAATGAATTCATTTAACCCATGATCATTAGGTTCTCTATAAAAAAGACTTTCAAAGTCCATTTAGAAGGGTTAGTACTCATTTACAAGATAGAATAAAGAATAAAAGAAAGTACACTCAAGAAATTTTCCCTATTCTCTGCATACAACCTTCCAATATTATTCCAAGCCTATTAAAACCCTTACACCAGTCCCTAACCATCTAAAGTACACCTAGTTTTGAATCTAGTTACATTTTCATACACAATTACACTAAGCACTTCAATGGAAAAACTACATTATCTCGATCGCTCTTTAAGGTAATGGTATGTAGGAAACATGCCCACACATGAGGTGTGAGATGCATCTAGTATATTCTTTACAAACTAACCCCTTCTCTCTCTTTCTAAAGTTGTCATTCAAGTTCAAACACAAAGAGTTCTTAGGACTTTTGAATATTAAAATAGACATATAATGAGCTTCATAGACTTCTGAGCTTTGATATTTTACTAACAGGGTAACACAGACCTACCAAGTAGAACCTAAAAAATTCAAATCACCTCGACAATAATGCTAGGAAAGGACTACAACACCAAACAATAGGGTGTCTCACTTTTAGAACTCTTATCCAATAAAAACATGAAGTTTAAGAACCTATTTTCGACACTATCCTAGTCTTTTACATGAACTCTTAGACCATGTCTCAGATTGGATAGCTCAAAATACGCTAAGTCATATTTTCTCTCATTTATTACTATTTTTAGAAAAGGGAAAGATACAATATATTTACATAAATTAGTGGTTTAATTATTTCACATTATTTACTGATTTAATTTACTCCAGACCTATTTATTAATTAGGAATAAAACTTCATTATTTTGAAAAATAATAAAATATTTGGTTGACTTGACTTAATTCAAATTTTGCATAAAAACCCTACGGTAAATTTTTAGATGATTTTTCCTATCAATTTTTTAATATTAAAATAAAAAATTCCTCTCAAATTTTAAAATTTTGTAGTAAATTTTAAAATAAATTTATTTCAAACCCTAGTTACAGACACTAGGTCCTAGTAATTTTCTAGCATTAATCCAATAATTTCCTATTTTTTGCTTGCACATATAAATAAAAAAATTATCTCAAATTTTAAAATTTTGTACTAAATTTTAAAATAAATTTATTTCAAACCCTAGTTGCATCAATTAGCTCCTAGTAATTTTTTAGTAATTTTCTAGTCATTTTTAGAATTTTTAGTTGCATACTAAAATCAAAAAATCACTTCAAATTTCAAAAATTCATAGTTATTTTCAAAATTTTATTTTTCTCAAAACCCTAGTTACATCTACTAGGTCTCATTAAATCAAGCACTTTCCCATAAATTTTTGAATTTTTTCTTGAATACTAAACTCAAAAATTCATTTTTGATTTCAAAAATTCATAGTATTTTGTAAAAATATTTTTGAAAAATCCCTAGTTGAATGTACTAGATCCTATTTGCTTCTTGAGGTATCACCTTACATCCATAATCAATTTACAAAAATGTTTTTACTTATGTAAAAAAAATTATTACATTTCTTGCAAATAACAAGGAAACCATAGTGGGCTCTATCATGTACATGAATGATGAAGTCTATCATATGTTAGTACAAATCTTCATCCTTTGCATTTCATGCTTATGTTTCATTATATGGGATGATATTACAAAATTCATTGTAAAAAATACACAAGACTTCAAAATTTTTTTTCATATTCTCTTTTTCTCATATGAAATAATTACCAACTCCATTTTGATAAATGCATTCAAAATGTCATGATTCAAGTCAAAGTTTTCTATGCATTAATGCACAATTACATGATCTCTATCCCTTGTTTTCCATATATCATGTGGAATTTTATTTATAATCATATTTCTATACATGTTTTCTACTTAGATGTATCTAACCCTTTGGCTACTTTTAAGTATCTCCCTATCACTACTAAACACAAGCAAACACTAGTGGTTATATCTATCCTTCCTCTCTTTAAACGTGGTTCATCTAGCTTTTATCTTACACCTGCTACTAGATCTATGCCTATATTATATTATGCGGTACATGATATCACCCAAGTTTATAAAGATAGGCAGGTTTATTACACCCATGGTTATAGCTTGGCCACTCAGGTTAGCATCCCTTTCAATCTAGTTTCAGCTCCTCCAATTTTAGTCCCTCTCCCACTTCCGATTATGACATAGTTTAGGCATCAACTTCTAATATAGAGGGTTCATAAACCTACACAACTTTAGGATTCTAGATAGCTTCCAGCTATAGTGTTCACACCTAGAACAATCTCATTGAGATCTCATGCATCTACCCATAGAGTATATGTTTAGAGAGCTTCTCCTACTTCTAGATAGGTCCCTAAGAACTCTATAGTTACATCCACTTCTTAGAATTATAGTATGACCCCACAGTTAATTTTTAATTTAGTGATTTTAGAGCATCTATAACATATACAACTTCTAGAGCCACAGTCTAAACATTTTCATCATGCTTCACATTCACACATGATTCCACCCTTTGATATAGGACACCATAACAGGGAGTCTCCCATTAAAAATTGGTTAGTATCATCCTATCCTAGCCTACTTATACATAATCTCTTTTGTTTGATTTTACATATCTTATATAAATATACAAAAATTTCAAAATACAAAAACATTCAAATTTATCAAAAAACCAAAAATATTTTGATTGTATACATTATCCATGTTTTACATTAGTACTATCATGCTAGGAATTACATTTATTATTTCATTCTATTGTATGTTGATTTATCTACATTATCATCCTTCACTTGATATCCTTTGAGTGTGTGTAGTGACATCCAGCTACTTGACTACTTCACTCTACCCATTGAGGTGGCTTTCCTACTACATTTGAAATACACATCAATATGCATACCCACTGGAGGCTATGTCAATCCTATAACACACACTCTGAGATATCATACTAATATACATTACTTACCAAATTACACAAATCACAATATCAACATTTCACGAGTATTTATCACTTGTGTATCTCTTAGCATATACATAGTCTTGTACTAAACATGGCTTGCATACTTTCACTTTTACTTTAATTAGATAGATGTGATTTTACCTTTTTAGTTTTTACATGCTTTCCTTTCTTTCTTTATGTAGCTAGATGAGATTACATTTCTAGTTTTATTTTTGTTTCTTATGTTTTCCTTAGGACATTTTCCAATGTCCTTTGATTCTATTCATGTATATGTACCTTTTGACATTTTCCAATGTCCATTTATTTTACTCTTCTCAATGTTTATGGCCCTTATGCAAATATTTTCTTGTTTCAAATAGTATGTGTATGTGGCATTTGAACATGCCTTGTATGCTTACTTTCTAGTTTGAGTGACATGATCCCATGTCCCTTGTTTCCATGGCCCCTTGGCCAACCTTGTATGCTTCTTGATTCTTGATTTATATGATTGTTTATTGATTTCTTATCCTTGTTTTCAATTGCATGATCCATATCATGCATTTACCTTTCTTTCTTGGATTCCATGATAGACATCATGCTCCATCTCTCCTTGACAACTAGAAACTAATAACTAACATCTAACATTTCCAATTTTAGTTCAATAAATTACACATAATTTTACATTTTTATATCTATCTAGGCATACCCCTGTTGATCTAAAAATCTCTCAATACAAACATTGATATATCTAGAGATATCTTGTCAGATATTATAACACACTTGTAGGACTCTCTTCTTCTAAGGGTAGTCATTATAGATTCAATCATTCCTACCCTTAAAAGAGGGGGAAATAAATAGAGGTTTTGTGATAGAGATCAAAGCTCCTAGTATTCAAAATAGAAACATTTAGATCACCTAGTTCAGATTCTAGGGGTCAAACCAGTCAGAATAGAATAGAAAAATAGTGACAATTCTAAATCAACAACTAGATTTAGCATAGCAAAACAACATTAGAAATGGATAGAAATTATAAAAAAAAAGGGCATCCTCATTTTGGTGCTCTTATCTAGGTATAAAAACACCCAAGTTTTCTAGTAATAGGAAAAACATTCAGCTTAGCTACAATTTTTGCACATCTAAATTAGTCAAAATCAGTAGTTTTAGTATAGTTTTCTTAAGGAATCTAGATATAAGGGGTATCATGCATGACATGATGGCTCTCACTTCCAATTTAAAATTAGGAATTTAACATAACTTCCATATCATAATCCATGTTTTAGACACCAATGATTGGGGGTAATGTGTACAATATATTTTTCTTCTTTTGTTAGTGAGTTCAATTTATAACCCAGGTATTCTCAATAGTTGCATGCCTTACTCCATCTACAGGTGGTTGAAATTATTCTCAAGTTAAAATTTCATATAAGTTTAACATCCTGAGTACCTGAGTTCCTAATTTATCTTTCACATAAGCATATTGCATCAGTTTCAAAGTGTCTTTCATACAAGCCTAACCTCCATCTTTCAAAATGGCCAAGAGTGGCCTAGTTTTCAACATACATTCAGATATCCATGCCACATTTTTATATTTCTATAAAATCCATTAGCTTCATGAGACATCTCATATGACATATATTTTATACCGATATCACTTCATATCTTCACTTCATGGGGAAAAGATGGAGCCAAAGGGCCATCATTTGTATTATTGAGCCACCTATTTAGAAGGATTAGAAACATAGTCCAGACATCAATTACCACATGCATGATCATCTAGATTCACTTAGTGGGGAATGATGGAGCTAAAGGGTCAGCCTTTATATTCTTGAGCCACCTTTTCATAGGGATTGGACACATAATCTAGACATCAATTATCACATGTATGATCATCTAGCTTCACTCACAAGGAAATGATGGAGCCAAAGAGATAGAATTTATATTATTGAGCCACCTATTTATAGGGATTGGACACATGGTCTAGACATCAATTATCACATGCATGATCATCTAGTTGCACTCATTGGGAAATGATGGAGCCAAAGGGATAAAAATTTTATTCTTGAGCCACTTTCTATGTAATTGAGCACTCAGCTCTATTCACGATATATTTTTTAGTATAGAATAATCCAACATAGTCCAACATTACTCATCTTTACTCAATATCACAATAGGTTTTGTATTGGTTCGTGTACTTGGTGAGGTGCATTCATTCCTTTCTCTTCCTTTTTCTTTTACTCAGCTTTTATATGTTCTCATTTTATATCACATATAATAAGAATTTATCTACTCTTTGTTTCATTTTTAAGATTCAAACTTACACAACATGCTCTTTGTGTACTATCCATCATTACTCATCATCACACAAGCCTTTGTAGGTAAGTTTAGTTATGCTTTATATATTTTTTCCTTTATCCTAGTATTTTAAATTTTTACATCACTAGAATAAAGGGGAGGGGGGAAATGTATTCATATAAAATTCAAAATTTGTTTACTTTATTATGGATAATGACACCCAATCCATAGGTCCTCCTACTTATTTTTGAAACCCTCATATGCTTTTCTTTCACCGATTCCCAGTCATCCACAACCTTTCAAACTTAACCCTTATAGACCTAAGTATCTCTTTCAAGCCCAAATACATCCCCCCTAGGTCTTATTCCCTTTGGAAAATAGTGCTCAACTTAGATAATATCACTAAAACCCAAGGTGTCTTATTTCTAATGTTGTTGTCCAAGTGCAAATTTGGTTCAAATGATCATATTTTCTCAAATCCTTATCTAAATTCATGTCAGATTAATGTGAATTAATTTAATGCATGATCATCATGTTCCCTATAAAATTCCTTTCAAATCCCATTTATAAGGGTTGGCACTTATTTATAATAGAGAAGCAAGAATACAAACAAGTACACTCAAGCACTTTTCCATATTCTTTGCATATAGCCTTCTAATATTATTCAAAGCCTATTCAAACCCTTGCATTAGTCCCTATCCATGTAAAGTACACTAATTTTCACATCTAGTTATATTTTCATACACAATTGAACCAAACACTTCAATGGGAGAACTACATTAGCTTGATCCGTCCTTAGAGTACTGGTATATAGGTAGTGTACCCACACGTGGAGTGTGAAGTGCGTCTAATGTATCCTTTACACATTAACCCCTTCTATCTCTTTCTGATGTTTCCATTCAATTTCAAGCATAAAGAGTTCCTAGGGATTTTAAAGATTAAAATAGATGTACATAGAGCTCCACAAACTCTTAGGCTTTGATATTTCATTAACAGGGTAACATAGACCTACCAAGCAAAATCCAAGAAATTTAGATCACCTGGACAATAGTGTTGGAAAAGGACTAAAACACCAAATAGTAGGATACCCCATTTTTGGTCCTCCTATCCAATTAGAAAAAAAAAAGTTTAGGAACCTATTTTTGACACTATCCTAGTGCTATACCTAAATTTTTAGACCTCATCTCAGACCGAACAACTCAGAATAAGCTAAGTCATATTTTCTATCATTTACTACTATTTTTTGAAAAGGCAAAGATATAATCTATTTACATAAATTAGTGGTTTAATTATTTCACATTATTTAATGATTGAATATACTCCAGACCTATTTATTAATTAGGAATAAAACTTTGTTATTCTGAAAAACAATAAAACACTAACTACCCATGTGATAGTTTTTGGTGGAAATTTTGTTTTTTTTATGGTTAAATTCTACACTATGGATTATATGCCATGATAGTTATAATACATACCATAATAGTTTGATTATTACCTTAGCTATATGCCTTAGTCATGTGGTATCCCACCTTAGTGGTAGAACCCTAACCATCATGGCTAATTTGAATTGTTAGTCAATGTTTATTATATTTTGATATTCCCTTAAGTAATGTTGGAATTTTTTGATATAGTTATGCCCCTAGTTCTAACATTTGTAAACCAAAACTAAAATAAAAAACTATATTTTTTATATAGTTGTATTAGGTAAATATAAGACATTATGTTGGGATGACCCTAAAGGGACCCCACATTAATTTTTCATCCTCTTTTACATGAAGTGATTTTTTAGAATAACCTATTTTTCCAAAAGTTTCTAATTTTTAAGTTTTTGACTTTTTTAGGATCCTAAAAGCCCTAGGATGGGTTCAACCCAAAGGTATCCCCTCTTAAAACTAGTATAGGTATCCATTAATGTTTTTAGAGAAGCTTGACATTCCCAAACACCTTTTCAAAAATTATAAGATCCTAAGACCCCATGGAGATATTTAAATAACATGGGTACCTAATAAATAAACCCAAACATCTTTGTATTTAATTAGTATTACAAAGATAAATTTAAAATATTATTTCAAAAATCTTGGAGACCCATTTAATGGTGGTTGTCTAAGGATGAAAAAGGTGGAGAGTGATGACTATGGATGAGTCATTCTCCAAATAAATATTATTGTTTTATAATATCTAAAATTATGCTTAAAATTTGAAAATATAATCCCTTTATTGACTTATATAAGGATTCTTAGGGTTTCCTTAACCTGTCCTAGTTTAAAGAGTGAGATAGAAAATATCTAATGTTTATGATGATATGCTCCATCATCAAGGAGCTAATAAAAACTATTTTAAAATTATTTTGAGTTCATATGAAGATTATACAATAATTTGTTAATAACTATCCATAACATTAACTCAACTTGAAAATATAACTAATTTGTGACATAAGGTGTGAACTAATCATTGTGCTTGGCTAAAATCACTCAAGGTCTCATTTTAACCCTACTAAGAGTTAGAATCATTTGAGAATTTGATTGTTTGAACCCATCTCATTTTATTTAAGTGATACATTCAATCCTTGGGGTGATGAGGCTTAAAAGGTCTACATAAGTAGTTATAGGTTAGTGGAGGGATTTTAGGCCAATTAGAGAAAGTGGGACTGATATAGATGCATAGCAATCATGTGATCACTTTCACAATGCTATATATCCCTATTTAAGCATGTGAGTTGTTTCTACACATTTTTCATTTTGTAGCATGAATTTGGTTAACTTATTAGTAGTTTGGGTGTGACTAATTATACTTATACATTCTAAAAAACATTTTTTTTCTATTTTTGTGTGGATTTCATTTTGAAAATTTTTGGGCATGAAAATTTGGTATTAGGTCCTGGTTTAAAGTATGGGATATCTAATCATTGTTGTTAGGTACCACTTATTCTATAGTGAATGATAAGTGTAATTGTTATGTATCACACCTCACTGAGGAGGTAGGTACAATATACATGAAGGGTTCTTTGTACTCCAATTGACATAGGACCGTACATTTTTTAGACCATGTAGTAGATGATTGGTGATAACTCATTAAGATTGAAAATGATAAGAGAGACTTTTTCATAGCTTCCATTTAATATTTAGATCACAAAATGGCTTGTGAGAGGTTATCTTATGTAGGAATAGTTTTTGAGATACTTAACATTGGGGAAATGATATGAGAGTCTCACTTGGGACACTTGAAGACATTATCTCTCAACTTGGCATATCTGGTCATTAGAATTAGATATAGGCTTGACATTTGAGACTAGTTTCTTATTTCAATTTTTGCACCTATGATACCCACACCAATTATTTTTGGACATTCACCTAACTAGGAGAGTAGGTAATGTTTGGTGAAGGTTTAGAGAAAATGTTCCAACTAGGTGTCAGTAAGGTAGAGGGACATAAAGTTCAAGTGGCTATAATCTCACATGTGACTTGTTATGATTTAATACAATGTTAGCTTTCCAACACCTTAAACATGTGCATCGTACCTTTATCATGTGTACATGGGGTTAATATGGGCCTTTATAGATTCATTGTCTACCCATTTTAATTAAATATTACCTTGCCATTAAAGTGAAAAGTTTTATAGGGTTGTGATGTTACTATCACTATAAGTAATGATGTTATGACTAAATCAATATGTATTATCAGGGAGGCCATCCCATTCCCCTTTATTTATTAATATACTTTTCAAGTAGTTATAGGTAGAATTTAGGATTATTCCCTTCTTAGGCCAAAATGTTTGAAAGTAATTAAAATCAATTTTTTCTAAGCCACAAAGATATATGGTACAAGTAGAATATCACATTCATAAAAATAATAGTTTGAAAGTAATTTAATATCATATTCTTACAAATAGATATGAAAAACAAAAGATCAACAATATCATATTTTACATCCCCAAAGCTTATTAAATACAAGGAATGCAACTTGCATATATAGGAAGGTAAGATGAATCATAACTAAGATATCAAGCTAAGTGATCAATCTTAACTAAAAGATCAAGCTAAGTGATTAATCATAACTAATTAAGAGAATCATGGCATTTGTGAAAGATAACTAGATGTCGTTTTCTTCCTCTTTTGATAAGTCTAATTCCCTTATTTATTCCTATATTATTGATCACCTAAATCTTGTTCTCCCAGGTACCTCCCATAAAAAGGGTTTAATCAGATATAAAGTCAAGTGGTCTCATCCCCCACATAATTAGCTTAAACAAACTTTTGATAGGGTTGTGAAAATCAGCCTGGGTCTAGCAAGAACAAGAGGTTTAATTAGGGATTCTTACAAGAATCTTAGGGTTACTTATGCAGGTCCCCTAGGGACCCAAATGAATCATGTTATATAATCCAAATCAACTCTTTGGGGTATCAACCTCACTATCAAGTTGGGTATGGAGTTTCTTCAAATCGAGGGTGATTCCATGAATATCATAAATTTCCTAAAATTTTTGACTCACTCTTTGTGTAAAATAGAAGGAATCATAAAGATGCTAAAAACATGATTTTTCACTTCAAAAGGTGTCATTGGCACACACATATAGATAAGGGAACACAAGTACTGATAAGATGGCTAACATCAAGGTACATTCTAGCTCCTTCCTTAGCTGGCATGGTACTAACCTCCCCATTGATGTCATTCCCTTAATTGATTTAGATACAAGATAGCCCACACAAATAAATGATGAACTCATTAATGATGAACTCATTAATGATGAATCTAATCTAGTTTAAGGGAATAGATGGTAAAACATGCAAAGAGATCATTATCTAGTCTTATCTTATGATTTTTCACACTCATCCCAAATTGGCATTCCAAAACATTAAATTAATTATCCCCAATTCCAACACATGTCATATTTCCAAGGGCTTGTATTGGGAAGCATATGGTATAATCTTATAGAAACAAGCCATGGGTGGTGAGTGTGATCAATTTGAGCCCATAACCTCTGAATATTTTAAATCATATGAGTATGTTTGGAGTAAAATGGTCAAAGTTAGATTGACAACCTTCATGGAGTGACTGGTTGGCCATGATAGAAAACTATCCAAGGACTTTGTCAGGGTATGGAAAGAAAGGGATGTTTATATGTATATATTGAGAATATTGATAATAGAAGAGATTATTGGGGACATAACTAACATGTACTATTCTAGTGTCAAAGTGTTTAAGGACAAAAAGAGAAAGGAAGAGCTCATTAATATCTTCTTCAGTAAAGAAAAGAAAAAACCCAAAGTAGGGTCCCAAAAAGGGTTTGTGAGGACTAAATTGCCAAGGAACTAGCCCAATGTCTATTTTCAAATAATTTAGTATATTACTTTATAAGTTAAACACATGGTGTTATTCTCCCTTCACTTCCTCTCACTCAATCCTTTCAAAGGGCACACCATCAATCTCCCATTTTTTTAATGTTGAAATCACTAGAAGCCATGGTGATGAACTTCAAAGGCAACCCTTCAGTTGATATCATCCATCAATGCTTAATTATTATTTTGGTTAAGAGAGGGATACCTTTGTGGTCCAAAATTGACTTGGAGGTGATCAATATCACTAGTGAGTAGGAGGATTTGGACTAGGATGAGGACTTATTTATCGAGTTTGACATCAAAAAAGATGGTAAGGAATAGTTTGAGGGAACTAGAGGTGAGTCCTCCTAGGGGAACTCCAAGTTGAGAGGCATAAATAGGGTAATACCCATTCATGTGTCCCCTATCTCTATCAAGTGTTAAGTGATTCTAAATCCTAATAATAAGGAGGTTATTGAGAACTCAATGGACAAGTTGTTTACTAAGATTATAATGTAGAAATTGATATGTAATGAGATCATGGAAGAATTTGATAATCTCAAAGGGGTGTTGAGTCTCAGACTAGTAGATACATAGGTTAGCAAAGAACCTATTGGTACTAAGGATCTCAACCCATAGGTCAATAATATCACTCAGAGTGAAGAGGTAGAATATAGTAGGGAGCTCGAGTAGGAGAAGGAAGGAGCCAAGGTTTCTATCTTGAAACGCAAGAGGAAGGGTGATGAAAATGAATAGTACGTAAGCAACCACACTAGAAGGAAAGAAAAAATCAAATGGGAAAGCTCAGTAGCCAATAAATTGGTCATTTACTTTGAATCTATCTATCTAAATTTCTCTCTAGCTTCTTTTGTTTTATTGGGATTTTAGCTAAAGTTTAGTGTCTTTTTGGTGTGTGGGTATTTTTTTGTTAGGTTTCTTTCTTGCCCCCCCTTTTTTTGTTTATTATTCACATCTATCTCTCAATATATTTTGTATGGGAATGGACCCCCTTAACCCAATTTTAACTAATGTAATAAAAAATTAATCATAACTAAGAGATCAAACCTAGGACTAAGAGATAACTATCCCTAAAGGATAGAAACAAATAGAAAATATACCCATAATATATAAGAAATAAATATGTAATGTCTCATAATATATAAAATAAGATAAATGAAATATCCAAAGTTTATGTGAATTTGTTGGTTCTCAATAGGGTTTATAGAAATGTGAATTACACTTTGGTTGTCACACCAAATTACACTAGGTGAATCCTACATAAGTCAAACTCTGTCAATAATTAACAAATCTAAAAAACCTATCGAGTCACTATGAGTGTTGCCCTATACTCTACCACTTTAAATGAAAGTCCAATAACATGATACTTCTTGAAAGCCCAAAAATTTGGATAATAACCAAGATAAAAAGGGTAACCAAAAATGGAACACCTATCATCAATAGAAACCTTCCCAATCTAAATCAACATATCTAACCAATTGAATAAAAACATTGGTGTAGTGTAATCCAAAGTCAAAAGTGTCCTATATATTTCACAAAAACCTTTTGGCATCCTACTAGTGACTATCATTAGGAGCATGTGTAAACTAATACACAAACATAACTATAAAATAAATATTCAGATGATTATGGGTCAAGTACATGAGACTTCCAACCAACTACCTATAAAATGTAGGATCACAAAGAGGAGTAGTGCAGGTGGAAATAAGAGTGACATTAGAGTAGAAAGGACAGGGAATTGGATTAAAATTAGACATGATAAAATGCTAAAGAATATCAAGTTTATACTTATGTTGACTCAAATAAATCCATAAATATGATTGAAAATTTTGTAAACCAAGGAAAATTTTCAAAAGATTGAGATCTATCATATCAAACTACACTAAAAGATCATGTCGAATAGATTCAATATAAAAATAAAAACTACATATAATAAGTATATTTTCAATACAAAACCAGTATAAAATATTCTCTCTAACATGTTGGATATATATGGTAGGATCTGAGTGAAAGAAAACAAACCTAGTATATATAAAAAATAATCATCTCATACCAAGCTTGAGGATCTTATTGGAGACCATAGAGAGGCCTTTACAATAAAAATATAAGATAATAACAATGAACAAACCTAGTAGTATGTTCCATATAGATTTCATCATGAAAATATCTATGTATAAAGGTATTCTTTAAGTCCATTTGGTACACTAGCCAACCCTATGATGTAGCAAGATAAAGTACAAGGTGCACATAATCCATCTTGGAAACAAGGCAAAAATTCTTAGATTAATCAATATATTCAACTTGTGATAAATATTTTTCTACAAGACGTGCCTTATACTTCTTAATAGACCCAAAACTGCATTTTTGGTGTGGTATATCCACTTGCATCTAACCAAATTTATTCACTTTGTAAACAAAATCCCATTTATGATTCATCATTAAAGAAGAATGCTCATCTGTCATCATATCATACCACTCTTGTATTCTATGAGCCTATGAAAAAGATTATGAATCCCCAAAAAATTCTTGACACAAAATTATAGAACATATATAATTTGCATGATGATGTCTAGTGGGTGGAAGATCATGTATGAAAGGTGTTTCCTCAAAAAATTATATTATGAACCTAGTTAAACATAGTGGGAATAGGATATACATATAAGTATACAACCATAACCTCCTCAGTGTCCTCTTGAATTGGCTCTTCAAATAAGTAATCCTCAAGATGAAGTGAAGAATCAACAATTGATGGGAACAAAGAAGAAGACATGGAAGAAGATAAATAATCATGAGAAGTGAAACTCTCATCAAACTAAAAATGTGTTTAAAAAATAACAACTTGAGTATCAGTATCCAAAAGTTGATAAGCTCTCATGTCCTCACAATACCCAACAAAGATCAAAGTTTTTCTCTTCTTATCCAAGGCTTTCATTTTATTTTTTGGAATAAAATCCAAATCATGGATCCCAAAAACTTAAAATAATGAGACGTAAGGGTTAGTTCTTGGCCATGCCTCCTCTAGAGTCAAATGATTAAGTGATCTATGTAGTGTTTGATTTTAAATTTAGTTTTCATAATTAAGTTCTTCTATATAATATACAAGAGGTAAGTACTGAGAATGCATCACGAAGTTAAACATTTCATTTAAAGTTCAGTTATTCATTTCTGTTAAGTCATTCTATTGTAGAGTATAAGGAAAAAAATGTTGGTGAACAATTCCATGAGATACAAAAACTCATAAAATACTTTTGTGAATCACCCCCCCCCCCATATTATTAGTGTAAATCTTCTTTATGTAACTAGAAGATTGATTCTCGAATAAATCCTTGAAGACTTTGAAGTGGGAAAAAAGTTCACTCTTATAAATGAGAAAATAATCCCAAGTATGCCTTGATAAATTATCAATAAATTTAATTACATACTTAGGTCCATTGAAAGGTGTAGAAAAATCATCAATTAATTGTGTACAAACTCAAATGGTGAAGAATCTCTCTTGGACATACCCTTAGTAAATGGATCTTGGTGTTATTTCTATAATGTATGGCTAGGGAAATGGCATCAAGAAAAAAACTCTAGGAAGACCATCAACCATCCCATGAGTTTTAACTCCTTAAAATATCTATAATTAAGATTTAAAAATATCTCATTCCAAATCTTACTCTTAGAATTAGTATGAAAAACCAATCACGTTCCCATAGAATAAGTATCATCAAAACCATAAAAGTGATATAGCCATGAACTATGATCAATAAAATATTATGCAACAAGTGAATGGGGTTATATCAAGGTTTAAATTTCATACCCTTGTGGTGTGAAATTCATTGTGTTGAACTAACCTGAATGACAAATTTGATAAATAAAAAGTTAATGTGAAGTGATGTCAAGAACATATAGTGCATCATTAATGTGGTCACCAACAAGTTTTATGTCACATTTTCCCTTAACACAAATAAAGTAAGAATCTCCAACCTCATTTTTAGAAGTAAAACTCAAAATAATATATATAAAATACTCCTTAGAAGAAATCATGTGGTGAGAAGCACCATAATATATAACCCAATTATCAGTAATAGGTGATTGAGATCTCCCAACAAAATTAATTTCTTTGCTATTATGATTGGATAGAGGTGGAGTGGAGTGGAGTGGAGATAGACATATTTTGTTATCTAAATGCATCCTTTAAAACTTTATTTCTCTTTCAACACCTAGTTTATACATGACATGTCCCCCCACAAAAGGACAATGAAAGGCTAGACTTATTCTTGTGTTTAGAAGACTCTTAGGGTCAAGAGTTATTATCTTTGGGTTTATTATCACTTTGAGATGGAGTAGTGGTTTTGGGTTTACTTTTTGATTTTACCTTGCCTTTATGATTAGATTCTAATAAATCCTTTTGAGATATAGAAGACTCAATGTTAAAAAAATAAGATTCTTCCCTAGTAATTTTTTCACAAAACAACTCTAGATTCTTCTCTAAGGTATCCATGCTAGATAAAAAATTAGAATCAAAGATTTAGAATATACATTTCAACTTAGATAGAATTATTTTAAACACACTCTTCATCTTTATTGTCTCTTCTGATCCTATTCAATTATGTTAACAAGTGCTTGAAGTTGTAATATAGTCTAAAATAGATGGAAAATCTTTAGGATTGAGAGAAGTGATCTTTAATTCAAGCAACATGGCTCTCATATGATCCACCCTCCCAAATAAACCTTTCAATTTTTCCCATATTTTTAAATTATATTCACCTCCTTCCAAATGAAATAAAAGACTATCAATTACATAAGTTACTATCAAACCCATATAATCATAAAATTTAAATTGGTATTGAAATTTATTATATTCTCTAGTGAAAAATGGTTGTGCTTCATTAGTTAAGGCTCATAATCCTTTGTGTTTAATTATTTTTTCCATTATTGGTCTCCATGTGTGGTAATTATGTGTTATTAATGGCAAAGAGCAAAAGAATGGAATCTTGATACAAATCAATACACAAATCAATATTGATACAACCCACCCAAAATAATTTGTATTGAAACACCAACCCCCCCCCCCCCCCCCCACAAAAAAAAATGGCACTATATATTTTAGTGCATTTTATAAAATAAATGACAATAATAGATTAGGTATTTAAAAACATACACTTTTAAAATTTAAAAAAAAAAAACACTTGATTTCCAGTTATCGATCAAAATATATAGTTTTTACAAGTTTTCCCATAATAAATGAGTCAAATAATAAAACTTTACACCAAAAAAATTAAATTCTTGAAAAAAATAATAATTGGAGAGATTAAAAAAATCAAGGGTTAAATTTAAGCCCCCACTAGTAGGAATAAAAAATTAATCCCTCTCCACATGACAATACCATATGACCAAGGGGCTAAGGGTGAGGATGATTGATTGCCTATAAAAGAGAGGGAGAATTGAGATGAAAAGTACTCATGTATGTTGGTTTGAATTGACACTCACCTACATATCTACATATTGTTGTTATCCTAAATTTGACACTCTCCTAGTTGTCACTTTATGTTGTGTGGGGATCTACAAGGTATATATGTCTATAATGTCAGCATGCCTAAAACATAGAATGGAACTTAAAATGTGGAATGATATGGAAAAAGTGTCATACAAGAGAGAGAAATTAGCCTCCAAATCACTCTGTATAAAAATGCACATAGACCTCCAAAAAATAATAATAAACTTTGGATATATAAAATTAAATATGCCCTTGCAAAAATTTCAAAAATGAATGAGTATAGCACCTTAATATATTGATACCATTAAAGGAACTAAAATTAGATTTTTCTAAGTGATAAAGATCTATGGTGTTAGTTGAATATCACATTTATGCAAATAATCATCTAAAAGTAATTTAATATCATAGAATTTCATATAGATATGAAAAACAAAACAATAGTGATATCATAAATTATATCTACAAAACTTGTCAAATACAATAAATGAGCCTTGCATATATAGGCAACGAAGATCAATCCTAACTAAGAGATCAAGCTAAGTGATCAATCATAACTAAGAGATCAAGTTAAGAAATCAAAATTATGACTAAGATATAACTATCCCTAAAGGATATAAACAACTATAAAATATCCCCATAATATTTAAGAGATAAATACATAATATATCATAATATATAAAAAAATAAATGAAATATCCACACATAAGTGGGTGGGAATAATTAAATAAATGTAAAAAATAAAGCACCTAGGTGAACATGAGTTAAGGTAAACAACCTACTCTAAATTTATTTGTCTTGGTAGACCATAGAGGATTACATAGACCTTAAGGTCATGTTTGGTATTTGAAAGGGACCAATATACCCATTATTTTATGCATGGGATTCCACTTGAAACCTAGCCAGACATATATGAGTTTTACATGGTATTGTAATTAGTGTGTGTGATAGATTTGTGATTCCATAGAGAAGTATTTATTGGTGAACTTCTTGTGAATAAATTTGTGTGAAAATTCCTATTTGAAATTCATCCTATAAATCGATTTGTCCAATATTTTTGTATTTCTTTTAATTGTGTTAAATTTCATCCTTATCTCTTAGTAGAGGATCATTATGACATAATGGTGACTCTAGTTGATTGAGTTCCTATTATTTACGATGGTATTGATGATAGGGTATTTATTTTGGAGCTGCAATTAACTTTAAAAACTGAGTTTATGTGCCTTGATTTTCAATTAATCATGTTGATAATAGAAGTAAGATATCAAATTTTATAGCACGTAAGATTTTTGACTAGAGCATGTGGTTTATTTTATATTGTGGCATTCAATTTATTATTGCCATCAATTTTTTTGAGGTGAACATTTCAACTTTAACATTGACCATTGATTCCTTTTGATGGACTATTTTGTAAAAATGCATGTAGAAACTGGTGGCATGCAGTGCCTTATTGAATGTACATGTTAATTATTAATGATTATGAGGCCTCATTTTTGGAGACATACCATGATATTTCATGGATTTTTAGGTTGGGGTCATATTTTTTTATGGTTTTATGAGGATTTCATATGTTGCACATCCTTGAATCTTGGAAAATTGTTTTATTAGAATATGCATTCTTTGGTGGTGCCTATCTTCATATTTTTATAAGAGTGTCACTTTTAAATTGACTCCTTGAGTAATGTATTTCAATTTTATTTATGAGGTTGTAATTAATTTATGTATTATCTTATTGGAATGCTCATGAGAGTGTGATTACATGTTGGACTAGTTACTTTTATAGGGAACACATTTTAAGACATTATATCAGATATGACACATGAACCTTGGAAGTTATAGATGTTTTTTAAGGACCATTTTTTATAGAAGGTTTGTTAGTATGAGTGTATTTCCTTGTATAAAAACCTCTTAATATAGTTTTTGGTTTACTATTTTAACCAATATTTATGAGTGCTTATGTGTAACCTATTAGGTAGGTTATTACCGAACATAGTTCATGAGTTTCATGAAAAAATACCCATAAACCTTCTCAATCACCTTAGATTGAGAATATTGGTGATGATTGTAAACATATGAATATGAGATATGTTATTTTATACATTAGTGAAAAAATAAAAAAAATAAAATCTCAAACATGTTACTCATATTGGGGAAGACTTGAAGCAACAAAAAATGAACTATAAAGCTAAACAAGATGCTTTTACCTTCCATTTGGATGTTCCCTTCAAAGCTGATATATATACATGTTCATGCTTGGATTTTAGATAATTATTTATTCATCAATATCGATACATCATGTGAATGACATCTCCCCTTGACTACATGTGATTGTTGAACAATTGAGAATAAAGGTGAAGCTTGATGAATGAGAGTGGTTCTCCAAAAGGGCAATACTTCATTATGTTTCAAGGATTTAAAATAATGGTAAATGGCCCTTGAATTTATATATTCCTCAAAATCTTAGCCTTCAAATATAAATTAAGATGAGTGGATGAGATTTAGTCATATTTGGTAGGAAAAGTGCAATTAATATTTGACATTAATTAGGCATAGGTTTTCAAATTTTGATATGTATTTTTATTCATTGTTAGTTATTGATGACATCATCATTATTGATATTTGTCTATGATGTCATGATGGTGTCATCATTTGGCCATTTTCCATAATTGGAGGAATAATTTAATTAATGAAATAAAAAAATAAAAAATTCCAAAATCTAAGAAATTTTATATTAGAAGATTAGGCTAATTAACTGAGTTTAATTACCTTAATGAAAAGTGGAGTTACGCAAAATAATTGTTCAACATAATTAATCTTAAAATGTCTCTTTCATAATCATAGTTTGACTCAAGATGAATTAAGTGAAGCTGATAGTTATGTATGATGAATTTCCCAATAAAGGATGCACGAATACATTTTAGATGTACGCCAAATATACAGAAGAATTTGAGTGTTTTATTAATTCATGTGTTATTACTAAAAATCATTCTAATTACAATTTTTAAATGAAAGTGGTGAGAATTAAGTGTATACATTTTCCCTTATTTGAGAAGGCATTGTGAAATAGAAATGAAGAAACATCTTTTCAAATAATGAAAAAGTCATTTAAAATTATTTGATACTACTTGAAGAATGATGTGTTCACATTTTCTTGAATTTTTCTCAATTTACTAAAAATGAGTTCACGAGGAAGATCTAAACAATGTTTGGGAATTCCCATGATGGCCTCTCAAGGAAATGGATGAAAAATAATATTGATGTATAGGCCCTTGAAAAGAAGAAAATTGAAATTAACCCATGGATAAGATTAATCCATATGAGCCAATGCTTGTATACATTAATTTTCAATGATGACTAATAATAGAGTTTAATTATCCATAAGGTAGGGGGGGATGGGAAGGATGCATCCCAAAATAAGTATTACTCTTTTGCATACCCCAAATAGGGAAAAAGGTGTGGGTTCAAGGAATGATTGATCCTGAAACAAGTTGCACACTTTAATTTTTTCAAAGAAGTAAAAAGATTCAGAGCTTGGAATTAGAAGAAAGATAGATTTATTAACTAATGATTTTCCATAGAAGGGTAGATTTGATCATTCATTTAAATTATTTACCCCAATAGGGTGGTTGTGATAATTGATTAATCTGATTGATTTTTTTGAATGATTTGAAATCATAGCTCAAGTATATAACCTATTACATAGATTAAAGATGATATGAATGATGCAAACATAAGTTTAATGGTAGAATGACTTTTCAAAAAATGAAAATCCAAAAAAACTAGGTACATAAGAATGATCAAAGGTAATGGAAGAGATTATGGAAGAACACAATAATAATAATTAAATAATAATAATAATAATAATAATAATAATAATAATAATGAGAATTTATTAGAAGAATATGGATGTTAATAAAAAAAAACAAGAGTGGTCGTGCTAACCTTACAAATTGGTTGGTACTAAGCGTTTCCTACATAGTCCAAATAGACCTTAGGATAATGTAAATCTCTCATTATGGGAGAAAATAGATGAGGAAAATGATCCTGATAAGATTGAGAAAAATGATGGACCAATGTGTATGACTCTATTTATTTCATGTTGTAATAATATAAAAATGACACTTGAGTGCTAAGACTGCTACTTGAGACCACTTATCCTTAGATTAGTCCTAAACCTTTTTAGGTCCTATTTAGACACATATATAAATTTCATGTGAGCCACAGGCATCCTTAAACTATTATTAGACCTTTACTTCAACATCATGGCCCCTTGTTCCTTAAGTTCTACCAATTGGACACTAGCATCATAATTTGGATAGTAGTGTCCTATGGTATTAGTGTCTCAGTTTGGGTGTTATTTTCCTTTTCTCACCTTTGGCCACCAATGGATATCTTTTCAAAACAAAAACCACCTACGGTTAGCCTAGACCTCTTTTAAAACTTGCACAAGCACTAGAATAATATATGTACATGAATTTTATCCCTTTATACACAATCAAATGCAAATTACACACACTTATAATAAGTTGTGCACAATCAAAGTTATCAATCCCTATTCTACCCTGCTTATGCATGTAATGATCTACAACATAACTAAGTGTAGATAACTCAGATTTCTAGAATCAAACACACTTAAATAACTAAAAATATAATTCATACTAGCTTCACTTGCACTTGCACAAGAACTTAGGTGGCAAGAAATTCATTAGGCTTGATCCCTCCTTAGAGTATTGGTATGTAGGAAACTCTCATCATAATGGGGTGTTGATATTTTTAGGCTACCTCACTAACAACACACTTTTCTACTTGTGCCAACTAGATGCCTTAGTAACATGGATTTTTAGGTTTTTCATATTAAATTATTCAAAATAAGTCACCTATAGGGAATCAAAACTCATGTGCATAAGAACATGTTAAGTAGACTTAGACACAAGTGCACCCAAAAGCCTAGAATAGTTCTATATAAAGGACACTAATACCATTGGTGATGCTATCCAAGTAGGGAACTACTATCCAGGAAGGGTTTTGACATATGGATCCTATCTAAAAGACTAAAATTAGCTCCTATCCTAGTTTTTAACCTCTAAATCTTCTATCTCAATCTATTTATAGCTAATTACTTATTTACATCATTTATTCCTATTTTTAAAAAGTTCAAACTAAGTCAATTCTGTTACAAATCAATGGTTGTATTTATTTCATATTTCTACCTTGATTTATTATATCGAGACCCTTTAACAACCTAGGGCTGAAACTCCATAAACCTTAAAAGTGTTAAATCAAAATTCCAAACTCAAAATCAACTATTACATGAAAATATTACAACATTGTAAAATCAGATTACAAGATAAAAGCCCTTAGGGAAAACAAGTGTCAATCACATATATGGATATTCACATAGTCAATTTGTGGAAAGAAATATTATATATCTAACTAAAAAATCATAATAAAGTTAATCTACAACTAGTGATTTAAAAATTATTCCAAGATCAAATAGAAGTTTAAATAAGATTTTAAGGTAAATGATTAAAGCTAAGTTGATAAACCTACCTCCTTTACATCAAGTGAAGAGATCCAAATATTATTTTGCATACCATAAAATTCATGGTCATCATATAGATTCATGTTTGGCATTGAAAAATCATATACAACACATCATTTATAATGAGGAACCTCTACAAGATAAATTAGTTAAGCAATCCATAATGATACATGAACATATTAAAAAAGGGTCAAATTTAGAAATAGTACAAAAGTGGCTACTAAAGCATAACTCAGGACAACAAAAGATTCATAAAGCAAAATGGGTTTGGTCCCACTTTTAAAGAAATATGGGTTCAATCAAAATTATCTTCATCATTTTTATTATCAAGGTCAAGGGTTGGGCAAACATGTCAAAATAATCATTACTCCTATTCTAACAATTGATAGTATTGTTAAACAAGGCTTGGGATTTATTTGACATCCTAAGGAAAATCATTTATAGATACAATTTATTAAGACAAAGTATCTAGATGTAAAATAAATGTTATAAAAAGATAAAGAACTTAAGTTACCAAGTCAAAATCATGTTAAGCCAACAAGCATTTTCAAAAGAGGATTTCTAGCAAAAGAGCCTCTAAAGCACCATATACCTACAATAAGTACAATTTCAAAGGGAACAGTCACAATAAATATTACAAACCAAAATTTAGAAAGTTCAAGTCCACAACATGAGCAAATTCCTTATGCTTATCTAGATACAACAAAAGTCAGACCCACAATCAAATTATAGATCCCTTTATTTTCTAATTTGTATTTCATATAATCATGATAATAATGACAGATGAAGTTTATCACTTTTTAATACAAATTTTTCTATCTTCCTTTGCATGATTGTTTCCATTAATTTGTAATGAATTCAAAGATGACATAAACACATATGTACAAAATGCTTTATATTATTTAAAATGTATGTCATATTTCATTCTATCTCTAGCATGTTATTTTTCTCTTATGCACAATTCAATTAAGAAACAAATCCTTACATACATAGAGTATTAATTACCATATAGTTTATTGGACTTAATCCATAAATTTAATACCCTAAAAACCATGTTTCAAGTTTAAATGTCACATCTTATGCATAGGAAAGAATCTCCTCCTCCTCATCTCCATGAGGGTGATATTTATTTTCCCTCTAATCAGGTTCATGCTATCATTCCTCCACAAGATAATGTAGACTATACTATTATTACTAATTCCCATACTCAACATGTCAATGCCTCCACCTCTCCCCTACAAGGTGTGTGATAAATTTTCAATCAAAAGAAACCAAAGTTTGCACTTGTGAAACTCTAAGAGATAAAACTATTAGTATGATCAATCTAACATCAAAATTACAGAATCAAAATTAGTTATTAAGTGAAAAGGTCACATTATTGGTAAATAAAATTACATTTACAAAGTCCTAATAATATGATAGTTTTGAATGCATCTACACCTAGAAAAGTTATGCCTAATACTCTTTCATATCCCAATCATAAAGTACAAGATGAACAATACAATCAAGATCAACATAATACATAAGATGGGAATCAGGACACACTCCCCCACTTAATAATTAAAATCTTATTGTCAATAAACATGAGATTTTATAGAGTTTCAAAGACAGACTTTCAAAATAACCCCATGATCATCCACAGATTATATAATCCATAATGGGAAATAAAGAATAAATCAAATAATAGACAATATTCTACTCCCCAAGATAATAATATTGTTATACCTACTTTAGTGGAAACTCAGCTTGTATAACAACCTATTTTAACTCGACAACCTTCAATAATTGGAACACCTCCTATAGCTAGTTTATCCTCTCTAAATATACAATTCCTTGTGAATGAGATTCATTATCTACATACTAAGGTGTTACATATTTAGCATGGTACTAATCATCCATCACATGCCTTTGATTCTCATCTTCTTTTACATACACCTTTGGCACATCAAATAGTGGAAACTCCTTTGCCATTTAATATCATGGAACCTAAGCTTAATTTTTATGATGGTAAGGTTGACCTAGAGCACCATATACAAGCTTTACATTATGCATGTTTGGACTATGTGTCCAATGATTAGCTCCTTACTAAGTTATTCCCACACACTCTAAAGGAATATGCCTTATAGTGGTTCTATGATCTTTTAAATCAATTTGTCACCACATTTAATCCATTGGTAGATATGTTTTTATCATAATT
This sequence comes from Torreya grandis, assembly GCA_037957365.1. NCBI lineage: Eukaryota > Viridiplantae > Streptophyta > Pinopsida > Cupressales > Taxaceae > Torreya > Torreya grandis. Next base: position 4,154,163 of record JARHVA010000771.1, on the reverse strand, counting down.
TTTAATTAATATCAGTGATAAGATCTCTATGATCAAGTGGCACAAATTAATCAAAAATCTAATAAACATATTGCATAATATGTCTTATGATATAAAAATATATTGGCAAAGATGACTAATCCCATGGTAGATAGATAACTCTAAGATATATTCAAACATAGTTTACTACTATTATTACATGAATCTATCTTGTTCAAGTAGTTTCCAATTATCATAGATTTATGCCAAAGAGTGAAAGAAAGAGAAATAAAGATTCTCTCTATGGTAATATTAAAATATACAAGTGAATCATAATCAAATAATAAGAGTCATAACAAACCTCCATACAAATTAAGGTCCAATGAAAACAAGAGTAATCCAAAGGACATAATTAATGTAGCTTTAGAGCCACCTCCTTACTTGGTTTTATTAACTGCTCCATGGAGAGTTTTCACCAATATTCTAGAGTCACCATCATATGTTATATAATAACTCCTAGAATGTAATTTCATATCTCTCCTTCTCATCAAATAGGTTGATATGACACAACTTATTCTCAATAACTATGATTCTAATGCATTTTATGACTATCATAGGGCAGTAGGCCATACTACAAATAGATGCATCATCTTGAAACATAATATACAAGAATTGATAAAGGCTAACATCATTAATGTGTGCACACCCATAGAGGCACCTAAAATTCAATAAATGGAAGATAAGGTATTGAAAATATTTTTAGATCCATTTCCAAAACATATAGCTAATGAGATAGGTGACACTATGTGTTCACTATACGTATCAGGCACATCCATAAATAACATACTATCACACTACTATAGAAGATGTACACCCCATACATAATATAATTTATGTGTATCATAATATAATACCATTTATAGATCTTAACACAATTTCCATTAGTACACCATAGACTTTAGTTGGGTCACCAGTGCAGGTGAGGTGGATACCCTTATTAGAGAGACCCATGCATCAGAGATATGCTTTAGATTCTAGAGGGACTCCTTATATCCATTTATTTTTTAGATCAATGTTATTGAGTTTCTAGGGTTTTAAACATAGGTCACCCATGCTAATTAAAACATCTTTAATGGGTCCCTAAGACCCCTACAATTCATAGGGCACCCCAGTCAGCTTCATGGACTGATATAACCACTTCAAAGGTAGTGATAACTATATATCACTCAATATAGTAGGTTCTCAGACCTTAGTTACCTTTTCATACAACATGCACATTTATTTTTCTTTTACTTGACACAAGCCACATTGATAGTGAGTCTCCCATGAGACTCATTGGTTAGTATGTTCCTTCCTTCTTGTACATAATTTCCTTATTTATTTCTCCTTGTATATAGTTTCATTTTCATGCTAATTTTACATATCCTATATCTAGAAAATGTAAAAATAATATAATATGTCAAAACACAAAAACATTCAAATATTTACTCAATAAATACAACTTATAGATTGTATGCATTTTTATGTTTACACTTATTATAATTTACAAGTAATACATATGCTAGCTATCTTAGTATATTAAGTTTTAATCATACATACATGCTTCACTTATTCTTGTTGAGTATCCTAAATACTTACAGGACCTAGGCCCACTACACATCTATATTTGCTACTATCTACCCACTAGGGGCATATAGATAGATACATGGGTTTCTCATTTGATTAATTCACCCATTTGGAGGTATCCAATACATAGTTTTGATTGACAAGTTATATCTTTTTAAACTCTACATCAAATATTTCACATTGTTATATCTTGATATTGATCATCCTACACTTACTCATCTTTTTTTTAAACTACTACTGCTTTAGACTCAGCTTATATACATCTTAGCTCTTATATATTTTTTTTTACCACATGTTCATTCATACTTTCATTTAAAGATTTCTTAGTTTAGATTTTATTATGTGTCTATGCTTCTTCTATTTGAGGGAATTTGAATATACCATTGCTCTATGGCTCTATGCTACTTATTTTCATTGTATTGATGCTTTGGATGATTATCTATGTCCTTGTGTGTGTCATCCTAATTATGTATGCAAACATTTGAATCTGTCCTTCCATGTGGATCTAATCTAACTTGCTTTTTATTTTCATATTTGGACATTTAAACATGTCCTTATATGTCTTGCTTTCTCATATGTAGTTACATGTGTCCATGTTCCTTATATTTTGGCCCCTTGGCCTACTTTGTATGCCTCATATGTATTGTATGTATGATTTATTATATGCATCATGTCCATCACACTTATATCTTTCTTGAAATAAACTCCTATTTTAGATTCCATGAGGGACCTCATGCATCTCCCCTTCCTACTTAAGTGTCATGATGGACATCATGCCCCACCCATAGGTAGTTACTCAGTTTACTACTCAAATTTTCTATTCATATAAATTATTATATCTATCTTGATAGCCTTGTGAATGTTAGAATTAAAATACATCATACTCTAAAAAATTATATTTAGATTATATTACATAATGATGTTATGTATGCACATTATATTGGTTTATTATGCATATATAATATATGGTTTAGATAACACACATTTTATAGAGATTTTCTTTTAAGGATAGTTATTTCATAGGTTCAACAAATCCCCTCAAAAGAGGGGTAATTAATATAGGTTTGTCATAGATATTAGGCTATCTGAATGTACTCAGAATATAATTTTTCGCACATAGGCACAAAATACAAAAAATAATTTAAGGAAATCATAATGGGAAATAGTGACATAGAAACTAGTTTAAGTTGCACAAAAATTAGATTAGTTGGACATTAGCACCTAAATTAAGATACTATAATCACCAACAATACTATCTAAGATATGGTTATACTAACTAGTAGTCTGAATTTCACAAAATTCTAGATTGGCCAAAAAAGTATAGCAGGTACAATTCAAGCTTGCACAAGTTTAGCTATAGATTACTAGTTTTGGCTCAGTTTAGCTCAGTTTCATACTAGTTTTGTCAAAATGGGGGTATTATACATGACATGATCATTTCTATTTTAATTCATATTCTTAGATATAGATTATTACAGCTCAATCTAAAATCTATATACTTATATATCATATTTGGGAGCATGTGCATAGAAAATTATTTATATATGCTCACTTATACATAAGTTGATCACATGGAATGATAAATTCCATGTAATTATCTACATTATACACACTAGATACCATGTTCAAAGTTACACATCAGATTCATGCCTTACTCCATCTGCAATGGTTGGCATTCTCAAGTGGTCTGGACCCACCTAATATTCCTAAGTGGCATAGAGCCATTTTACATTCTAGAGTTCCTAATTGGCCATAGAGATGATGTATTTAGTTCCTATTATAATTATACATCTTCATTTAGATCACATAGTTTTCATTTCATATACATTTAGAACACATGGGTAGCCAATGATGGATTCATACTCTACTTGAGTTTTTGAGCCACCTACATGAGAGGGTTAAACACACCATCAATCTAATCCAATATATTCATAGGTCATGATGAACCAATAAAGGGTGGGTGATAATTGAATCAAAAATAGATTGAGGTCTTGATCCACCCTCATATGGGGATTGAGCAAGCCATCAATTTAGTCCAAGTTATTCACTGATTGACTATTATTTATATATGCCCACATGGGTTTTCATTAGGTTTATGCATTGGTTCATGTACCCAATCATTCATTTCCTCTCTCTTATCTATATACTTAGTTTTTTTTATTTTTCTTTTGATATCTCTTAATTACAGACTAATCTATGCATGATTCATTTTTAGGACATGTGATGGAGCATGTTTCATACACTTAGATCTAGATTCATGGAATTTGACTCTTTCGTAAGTCTAGGTACACTTATTTTTCCTTTATCTTAGTCATTTCACTTTGTTTCATATATAAAATAAGGGGGGAGGGTAAATGTAAATCCCTAAAAATTACACTCGAGTGTTAAGAGTGCTACTTGAGATCATCTATCCCTAATTTAGTTTTAGACCTATCTTTAGGCCTATTTAGACAATTATCCAGCCTTCGTATAGGTCAAACAATCCCTAAACATACCTAAATTAATCCCAAACCTGTAGTTTAGTATCATATCCCCTAGTGTCCTTAGGTTCTACCACTTGGACACTTCCATAATTTGGATAATAGTGCCCTATGGCACTAGTGTCCCAATTTGGGCATTAGTGTCCTTTTCTCACCTTTAACCATCAATGCATATATTTTCAAAATAATAACCACCTAGGGTATGCCTAGACCTCTATTAAGACTCATAAAATCATTAAAATAATCTATATACATGACTTTTATCCTTTTATCCACTAAATGGAAATCAGATGCAAATTACACAAACAAACTTGTAACAAGATATGCACAATCAAGGATATAAATCCTTATTTTGCTCTACTTATACATACAATCATCTACAACATTCTTAATCTTGAATTAATAATATTTACAATCTCAAACACACTCAAATCACATAAACTAGCATTCATACTAATTTCACTTACACTTTCGCCAACACTTAGGTAAGAAGAACTACATCAAGCTTGATCCCTCCTCAGAGTATTGGTATATAAGTAACTCTCATCATAGTGGGATATTGAATATGTCTAACCTACCCCACTAAAAACACACTTTGCTACTTTTTCCAATCAAACTCCCTAGAAATATAGAGGTTTAGGGTTTACAAATGAAATTAGTCAAATCAACTCACCTTTAAGGAATTAAAACTCATGCACATAAGAACAGGCTTGGTATACTCAGACACAAGTGTATTCAAAAGCTTAGAACATTTTTTCACACATGACACTAATGTTATTGGCATTACTATCCAATTAGATCACTACTATCCAAGAAGGTTTTTGACACTTGGATCCTATCCATGACTCTCAGATCAACTCCTATCCTAGTTTGTAACCACTATATATTCCATCTTAGTCTATTTCTAGCTAATTACTCACTTTACATCATTTATAGTTATGTTTATAAAGGTCAAGCTAAGTCAATTCTATTACAAATTAGTGGTTACATTTATTTCATAGTTTTACCTTGATTTATTATACTCAAACCCTTTACTAACCTAGGTATTACACTTTATAAACCCTAAAAAATTTAAATCACATGTTCATTCAGAGATGTACATCCTGATAAACATATATATAGCCCAAATGTCCATTGTGTTGATTTGATCTAGGAAATTTTGATAAAGTGATACAGTCAAAGATGACTAAAATGATTGGTTTAGACAATTAATTATGTTATAAGGGGATAAACTATTAGTATGTCATGACATCACATATAAACCTTGAGAACTTGATTTTTAATGTGTCAAATGATGCTATGCATCATGATATAAAACACCATGATGACATGGCTATACTATACATAAGGACTGACTTCCAATCCAATAGACAAATGCCAAAAACACACCAATGATAAAAACAATGATGACAATGCCTTTTGTTTCTTACATAACATTCCCTATTTTTAGTTAGAAAATGGGGACCCTCTTTTGCTTTGGTGTTTCATCTCATACTTTCTAGGATTTCATTATGGTTGATGGTTTGAATTAAACTTCTTGGTAATGTACGAAATGATTAAGTTGTAAATGACTGAGTGGGTTTACATTAATGTCTTTACATTTATTTAGCTTAGTCTAAGATTTCATTTAGGAATTCATTCATTTAATACCTGATTTTGCCTAAGTCTACTAAGTTTTAGTCTTCTTATTTGCTTGTGTTTTGAAACACAATTTATAACTTCTTGTCAGATTATTTTACCTTAGGTTTATAAAAATTATCTAAATTTGTATGAAGTTTATTACTTTTTTTATAGGTCATTTTGATCCTTTTCTACTTTAATTTCAATTTTAATGGCTAAAATTTTATAAGGTTTCAATTTTTAACTTAGTCACTTTTCATGTAAATGGATGAAATCCCCTTTAAATCAAGCAAATTGCTAACTTTGTGCATTGTTCTTTTTTATTATTAGTCATATTTCTGAACTTGCACTTAGCCATTAGAATTTGAATATTCATATCCATTTGACTTCAGATTCATAGTCATTGGTTTTAAAACCTTACTCATTAACTATGTTTTGCATATTTTATTTGTAGGTTGGCCTTTGCACTTTTTTTTTGTCAAAAGGATTGTTAGACATGGTGTTAGGAGAAATGGATTGTCAAGCTTTATGTTTGACAAAATTATGTTGTCAAAATTTGTGCTTGTCAATGTCAACTTATCAAAGTTTAATTCTTTGGGAAAAATGTCAAGGAAATAATCAGAATAATTATTCTAAAGATTGTGTAAATAATGTTCAAGTTCTAAGTCTTTATAAAAGGTACCCAAAGTAAATCCTATTAGAAATTTATATCAGCTCTTGATGGTCTTAGACCCATTTTAGAGTAAATTTTGACACTTAGTTGATTTTTCACTTTTACCCAGATCCATGTGTCAAAATTATGCTCCATGGGACTTAGCTAAATTCATCAAAAGTTGCCCAGTAACACAATAATTTTATTCTACTTTAAAAGACTTAGTCAATTCTTCAAAAGGTTTCCCAGTGGAATAATGATATTATTAGTGTTTTCAACTACCAGGTTAGCAAGATGATTTCATGTGGCATTATCTCATTTCTCCACTATCCCATATATGTATGTACCTATACAAATCCTTTAGGTTAGTAGGATGGTGCCATGTGGCATAATCTTATTACCTCATTAACCTATATATTTTTGTGTAATCTAGGACCAATGTTAGAGCCCTAAGAGAGAGAGAGTTAGTGGGATGATGCCACATGTTATAATACCATTGCTTTTCTATCTCAAACATGTATATACATATGTAAAGCCTTCAAGCTCATAGTGTATCAGGATGATTCCATGTGGTATTATCTTGTTTCCCCACTAATTTGAAGATTTTCATGTAGGCTAAGAGTGATGTCAGAACCTTGAGAGATTAAGTGAGTGGGTTTATGCCACATGGCATAATCCTATTTCCTTGTTATCCTATAATAGTATGTACAATCAAGGCAATATGTCAAAGAAGTGGGTAAATGAGATGATGTCACTTGGTGAAATATCACTTTTCTACAAAAGAAATAAAGCCAACCAAACCATGGGGGAAAATCATAAGGAAATCAAGATGAATCTATGTGGTAGGGAACACATAAAATCAAAGACATATTAGCTTCACAACCAACAAATCATAAGCATAAAATTAATGTCTCATCTATTTGTCAAGACTATCAAAGGTTGAGAATGAACCACCCATCCAATTTGATTCACAAAATCAAATCATTTCCCAATAAAATTATGAATGATGCATGAATAATCAACTTGACTTATGCATGCAGATCAAACATGGAGCATAAAATACAAAATCTTTGCCTTAGAGAGACATGGTCCTAACTACACAAAATGTTGGTAACTAATGATCTTAATGAATCACAACTGAATTGTTTGTTGGCATTCATTTGATATTTGATCAATCATGGTCCTTGATATTTTCATGATGATATTGAAAAGAGTTAAAACCCAACAAGTTCCAAGTGGGCTAACCACAAAATATTCCTTCAATTGCTTCATTAAGAAGTGACTTTGAATTTGAATTTGAATTTACATTTAAACACCACAATCATGTGTGACTATATAATATCTGCTATTTTTCCATGTTAAAGCTTGGCTCTTTTTGGATTGTGAAAGGAGACATATAAAGCCAAACCTTTTCCTTTGATTTTTAGGATAATCTCTTCCCTTCTATTATGTTAGCTTATTTTTGCATAACTATTTTCTGAGTTTAAAGATTATAATAGTTTCAAGATATTGCTAATTAGAATGAAAAATCATGATAATTGGAAGACTATTAATATTTTTTAGTAATTTCTTGTGCATTTTTATTGCATTAATTTACTTTGTCCTTAAAACCACTCTCCCTCTCAAAATCTTACATCATATTCAGTTGGAGTTGTGTTATGTCTAACTCAACTAGATATTGGTTTAAATGGGAATCCACTCAGTTAGATAACTTAACTTTCATTGATGTTTACAATAGGTATTTATCTATTTTCCTCTTAATATTTTGTTATTTCTTTATTCTCAATTTAATCTATAAATACAACAATATAAATCTAACTATTTTTCTTGATTAATTTGATAAATCCATCTCAAAAAATTTATTGTAGTTGTTGCATTTTTGCATTCATAGACATGATAAACTAATGAGAAGAGTCAACTTTTGAAAATAAATAACTATTGGAAGCATGAAATTTATTGAATAACTTCATGAGGGTTATTTATTTTGATTCAAATTGTTCAAACATGCCCCTCACATGGAATATTTCACTTCAGCCAACTAAGTGAATACCAACATACCAAGACCTTGGGGAGACTTACTCACACAAGTTTCATTTTAGGAGAGGGAGGGATTAACAACCCCTACCTAATTTTTGGTTATATTTCAAAATCCAAATGAACATACTCTAGCACTAGAAGGAGGGATACCCTAAACATGACTTGAATTCATAAGCTGAAAGCTGTTGTTAAGGCATTCTAGGAATTATCTATCTTACTGAGCCAAACTTTATCTTAATCTAAAGAATATAAGGATAACCACCTGATCAAATTTTGTTTGGGATAATTTGTAACTCTTAAAACTCATTAACCATAGAGTACCAAAACCAAGAGCTAACAAAGTTAAAGGAAAAGTTAAACCCATCAAGTCAACTAGTAGTTCACCCATAACTACATTTATCCCTTTTGTTAACCCATTTATAATAATGTAGTCTTTACCAATGGCCAACATGGCTTGGCTTGGAAAATGAGGCTATTATCTTATGAATTTCCTACACATGGATCATAATTTACCCAAAAATCAAGACAAGTTCTATCCAAGTTCATAGTAGCAGGTGTCTAAACATAAGAAGAACACATTTGAGCTTTTAAGGATGCCTTAATCAGAACCCAAATATAAAATGAAGATGTTGCTTTAAGATTATTTCCTTATTCCTTAGTGGAAACAACATATTATTGGTACCTTATGTCATCCAATAGGTCTATTACTACATGATCTATGCTATAAATGGTATTTGTAAACCACTTCAAAATATGCATTGACCATAAAATCATATATCATCAGTTTTCAACTACCAAAAGGGAATAAAATGAACCCATGAGTATGTTCAATCCTCAGTTTCACAAGTTGTATCAATATTTTTAGGACCCTTATATTCAATCCAAATTAGTTTACATATAAACCTAGTGAAGGGATCTATATTTAATGAATTCTATGTTCCTTCGAAGAACCCTAATCATGTTGGCATCATTATCATTGGCCTATTATGAAGCCATGAGCATTGAGAATAGATAGTGCCACAAGGTTATGGACTAGGTCCTTTATCTTCATTGGGTCAACTAGGTGTGTAAAACCAAATAATAATGATTATTTAGGCCTTGTAATAACACACTCCACTAATCAATCCTATCTTAGGAGCCTTGTATGCAATTCCTAATTTGATTTATAACCCAACTCTAATAAATGATCATCCTAACTGCCTGCCTTACATGTCTCTTAACCATTTAGTCCCTAGGTGAATAATCGGTAATTATTCCTACAGACCTATACTAATGTTTTTACTACTCCTTATACTAGTGGGTACATTACATCTAGAGGTGTTTAGTAGGCCCTTCCATCCTACTTAAATTCACAAAGTCCTTCTAGTAATACTCACACTCAGGCACCCTTGGCTAGTTCATAAACTTAATTAGCTTACCAATATAGTAGTATAATATATTTTGAGTTACGAAATTTAAAATAATTATTTCAAAAAATCTATTATGATATGACCAAGTTGTGTAGGCAAAAACCTTAGAATTCCAACCAAAATAATAGTAAGTTATCTTAGGGTAGGAATTTTAATTTATAAATACCCAATTGAAAATGGAATTCTAGGCCTAATAATGGGAATCTTCCCAATCCACTCGATAGTGGCAATAAAAAAAAATGCTTCCCATTATGTGAATTTCACAGACCTAGCCTTAAACACTTTGTGTACATTTCACAATACCATAGACCATGAAGAAACCAACTGCACATAATTCTTGGTTGCTTCAAACATTTTCCAAAAGGAGGTGGATAATATGGAGATTATGCTTAATCCTAAAGATAACCTAAACCTATAAGGAGAGAGCTTAGACACAACCTTTACATTAGACTCTTATGAATTTCCATCTGAAGATGAAAATGAGCATGAATATAATATTAAATAAGTTCATGCTTTTAAAAAATTATTGAGAGAGAACAATTACCAACTTAGGAATAAAATGGCTAGTCCATTGACCACCTCTACTTCTCTAAATAACACTTAGGTTCCACCTTATGTGAATTCAAATAATAATCCCTCCTTTCGAAGGACATCCTACCTCTTATCAACCCAAGAATCATACTACATATACTCTAGATAATAAGTAACCATAGAACACCAAACATAGTTATGATATAGTTGAAGATCTTAATAAAACTAAAGCCAATATAACAATGTTTGAGTTGATTCAAATTTATAATCATAAGGATTTAATATTGAAATATTTTTCTTATAGTAAAATAAATGAATCTTCTAATTTTTCTCAGGCTCATGTTGCTCTCTATAAGTAAAACACAAAAACTCACCCTTTCCTCTTCATAGTCAGGATATTTGGTAAAAACTTACAAAATTGTTTGCTTTATTTAGGTGCTTCTATGAATGTCATGCCTTATTTCATCTGCTAAAAAGTGGGCTTAACACTTGTAAAATAAAATTGGAAATTTTTTTAACTAGACCAAATAGAGGTAATGTTAGTTGGGAATTAAATAATATTTGAATGTAACTGCCTTCTGATCATAGGATCCAACAATTCATCAATATCTAAGTGGTGGATATCTTGAATGCTTATGGCATGTTGTTGAGTCAAGACTAGTCAAGGAATCTAAATGGCTATGTAGCAATTTGTTTTAGCCACATGTGCCTACCTTGGCAGGGTTTACCCAATCAAATTAGAATAGAATGAGAAATCAAAGTGGTCCATATGATCACTGAGTACAATAGAACATATGAGACCCTCTATGAGTTTTTAATCTAAATTGGGAGTGTAAGTGTTGAATAAATAATAATGGAGGCATAATTCCATATTTATTAAAATTCTTAGTGTGTAGCAAACCCAAGAGGTGGAAGAATTAGATATGTTGGATGAATAAGACTTTTGTGAAACACCTAAGTTAGTGTCTTTCACAAATATCTCTCCTACATGTGATATCCTAGGATGTGGTGAATCAAAAAAAGGTGAATAATGTTTATGTTCTCCACAAGTAATTCCAAGCCGCCACATATCTAGGGATGATAATTTAGAGTTGACTATTCCTCATGAGTTAAATGTTGAGGAAATACTACTCCTCCCTAAGACATCAGTGCTAACTATATTCCTAGACTTGTGGACATTAAAATTTGATGGTTTAAAGTCTAAAAATGGATGTGGTGTTAGGGTGGAATTGATCAATCCAAGAGGAAAGTCTTACTTGGTTGCCTTCCATCTCTGATTCAATTGCACCGATAATGTAGTTGAGTACAAAGCATTGGTTCATGGTCTATAATTCACCCTTGGTAAGAAAGTGAAGAACATCAAGGTATTAGGTGGCTCTGAATTGGTAGTTAGACATGTCAAAAGCCAATATTATTTTAATTACAAACATTTATCTAGATATCATAGCTGAGTCAGGAACCTGATCAAATATTTTGATGCCTTTAGCATTCAAACATTGCCTAGATAGAATAATTATGTAGAAGATGCATTGGATACTACTGTAAGTACCTTAGAACCCATTTCCCATTTAAGAATAAGTAGATTATTACTATAACTAGTCATTATCCCTTCAATCCCTAATAACATTAATAATTTCCAAGCCTTTAATGATGACCAACACATACTGGAATTCATCACCAATATTTAAATGTTTTTAGATCAAATCATTGATGAGGATGGTTGAAGACTTTAAATTAGAGGAGGATGAGATGATGAACCTAAAAATAAATATAATTCCTAAATGGATGATGTCACTTGAAAGGCTATTCAACATGGATTATCATTAAAATGAAAATAAGTCCACCATAGTCAAGGGTATCCTGCAAGATTAGTGTAACCTAGGTGGTACAAATTAAATGAAGAATGTGTTGTTAGGAACCACTTAAACCATATAAGAGAATAAAAATTACTTTAAAATTCTCAAATAATTCAAGGGTGTGATAGCATGGAGTTATGAGGACTTTACGGTAGTCAACACTTCTATTCAGATGCACATTATCCCCTTCAAACTTGGAATCAAGACATTTAGGAAAAGATAGAGGCCTGTAAATCCACTTCTAGATCCCTTGATATTTAAATAAGTGCAAAAATTATTAGCATTAAGTATCATATTCCTAATGAGGCATTCTACATGGGTACAAAACTTGGTGTTGGTGAGGAAAAATAATGGGGAGATTAGACTATGTATTGATTTTTATAACCTCAAAAAATCTTCTAAAAAGGATAATTACCCCTTTTCCTTTATTAGATGAGGTTTACAAGGTATAAATAGTGCATAAATGATGCCCTTCTTTGATTGGTACTTAAGATACAACCAAGTGGTAGTCAATTATGAAGATATAATCAAGACAACTTTCACTACCAAGTGGGGCACCTATGCCTAAAAAAGAATACCTTTTAGAATGATCAATACAAGTTCAAATTTTTAGAGGGACATGGATATTGCCTTCAAGGACCTAATGAAAAAATGCATATTTATTTACATGGATATCCTTAAAAGCTTATCCAAAAAGAGATTAAATCATGTAAAAGATTTGAATAAAGGACTGCAGAGGTGTATAAACCATGGGATTTCATTGAATCCTAACAAATGTATATTCAAAGTGACTGAAGGTAAATTATTGGTCACATTATCTCTATGAGGAGCATTTATGTAGATATTGACAAGATGGAATAAATCCTAAAGATCCCTTAGCCTAGCACTAAGAAATAATTGAAGAATTTATTCAATAAGATTAACTTCATAAGAAAATTTATCTTAGGTTTTGTTGAGATAATCAAACTACTCAATATCATGTCGAATAAGGATACCAAGGTGAATTAGACTATTGAGGTTAAGATCACCTTTGACCAAATAAAGACTTCCATTGTAAACATGCCAGTGCTCATCAACCCAAACTATATACAACCCTTTTACCTTTACTCATTTGCATCAAATCACTATATGGTCATATTATTAATGAAAAATAAAGAGTTGGAAGATGAAATACTGGTGTTTTTCATGACCAACCCACTCAATAATGTTAAACTCATATACTCTACATTGGATAAACAATCATTTTCCTTGATCAAGTTGGTTAAGAAGTTCATATATTACATTCTATGCAACAAAGTGTTTTTTGTGGTATTTAATCTAGTTATGAAGGTACTACTGATATATAATGAATTGGGAGAGACACATGGTAAATGAATTACCATACTCCAAAATTTTGACCTAGAGTTATAGTCAATGAAGATTATTTGAGATCAAGGACTCTATAAATCCATTGTTGGGGTAGATCCCTAAATTATTTTCAAACAATACTCAAAACATGACATCACAAATGATGCTTGATACATAGATGTTATTAGATATCTACTAAATAATGAGTGTCCTAAGATCCTAAATTATATGCAATGTAGGGTGATATGCTTGAGAAACATCCATTTCATGATCAAAGTTGGTGTTCTCTATAGAAGAAACCATGAAGACATATATTTGAGATACGTAAATAAGGAGGAAGTAACTACAATAATTAGATAATTTCATGAGAAATATAGAACTAGTCATGGTTTAAGAAGTACTATAGCTCAGCAAATACTAAGGGTAGGTTATTATTGGTTACATCATTCCAAAGATACTCACCTACATATAAGGAATTTCCACACCTGCTAAGTCATCACATCATTTTAATGTACTCCATAAATGCTGCTACTATTGGTCATTGAGGCATGACCCTTTTCCAAGCTGGGATTAAACTTCATGGGGGGCATCAATGCCAATTCCTCTATTGGCCATATATTTATCCTACCAGTGATGGATTACTATACTCATTGGGCTAAAGCCTAACCTTTTTATAATTACACCATAGGTGTAGTCATTTAATTCTTGGAGGAATACATTACTACAAGGTTTGGTATGCCCACAATACTAGTAAGTGATAATGGCCTTGATTTCTCCTTCCTATAATTTTTTGAATGGGATTATGATCATTATGTAATTTTTAAGTTTTCTTCCAATTATTATCCATAGGATAATGGGTTGGTTGAATCAACAAAAAAGAATTTTTTGAGTAAAATTAACAAAACTTTAGAAAAAAAAACTCAAATTATTAGCATAACAAGCTTAAATTTGCTTTATGGTTAGATAGAACTAGGATCAAATATGCTTTAAAGACCTCTCTTTATCATCTGGTATATGGCCAAGATCCTATCTTCCTTACTAATTTGAAGATCCCTGCCTTGTTGTTCATTAAAGAGTACATGGGAACTAATAACCCAATAGAGGCACACCTCTTCAATCTCATGCAATTAAAATAAAATTGATGTGAAACTTTGTTGCACTTTAGTAAAAATCAAGAGGTAGTCAAACATTGGTTTGATAAAAGTGCCAAAGTGAAGGCATTATGAATCTGAAATATAGTCCTTTTATGGGATAGGGATCATAAACAAAAGTAAAAACATACAAAATTTAATGCATTATGGCTCAATCCCTACTAAATATCTAAATTTTGAGGTAAGAATGCATTTTTCCTAAGGTGTCTTACTAGAAAGGATCTCCCATTACCTATCAATGGATGATTCCTCAAGCATTACTTCTAAGATTGAGTGGCTTGGAAGTCCATATAAATAACTTCTCTTTTGCTTTATATTTTTATTTCTTGTTCTTTATTTATTAGTTTAGTTTTTAATTTTGTTTATTTTCTATTTTCTTCCTCATTGGGTTTATCTCAAATTTTTTTCCCTTAGGTTCTCCTTGTTAATTGAAGGAATGAAATGAAGGGTTGTAATAATAACATATATGGAACTTAAAGATCCTAATTTTAATTTTGATTGAAGAGTTTGTGTGAAATTTTTTTGATTGCATAATTCATTTATTGAATTCTAAAGGTCTATGATTATTAATAGAACTTATGGATTTAGAATATTTATTTTCTTATTCAAAACCATTTAATGCACTTAATGAAATATCTGAAGAAAATTCAGCATTGCTCTGATTTTTGTTTATTGTAAGTTGTCATGAAATTTCTTATTTCATTTTACCCATGGTTTGGTCTCCAACCTTCTATGGATGAATTTAAAAATGTCCTTTCAAAATAATTGAGTTTAAATAAGATCTAAAATTCTCCTCGAAAGGGTGATCTCAACAACCTCCACCAAAAGCTTTCCAACCTAGCTGGTAGTGGATCAAGATTTTTGGAAGGGACCAAAGGTACCTCTATTGGGTCTATAAATGTTTAGCTAATAGTAAATTACTGCCCAAACCACTTACCACCAAGCTAAATTGTAAAATATATTACCCTTTAGCAGTTTTGACTAAGTAAATTTGAATCACTATGTGTGAATGCAAAGCAAATGAATAAATCACTTGATCACACACATAGATGGTTTTGATAGGATCCTAGCTTTGTATTTCACTCATTCTTATAAAATTTAGAGCCTATTGAATTCTAGTTTTTTTTGAGAACTAACTCGTAATTAATGTTTTTTCTTATTGTGAAATTAGGGATTCTAGATTCTTGAAATACTCAAGAGTATTTCCCAAAAGGAGTCACCATTTTTTTTGCATGCACAACACAAGCCATTTTCAATCATAAAATGAAGACCCTCTTTTGCTCTGGAGTTTGTTCTTATACTTTCTAGGAGTTTATTGTTGTTGATGGTTTGAATTGACCTTCTTAGTAATTTACTAAATGATTATTTCACAAGTGATTGAGTGGGTTTACTTTAATGTCTTTACATTTCTTCATCTCAAACCAAGATTTCATTTAGGAATACATTAATTTAATACCTAATTTTTCTTAAGTCTATTAATTCTTAGTTTGATTTTCTTATTATGTTTTGAAGTACATTTTACAGCTTCTTATTAGACTATTTCACCTTAAGTTAATGCAAATTATCTTAATTTTTATGAATTTTATTACTTCTTTTCTTGGGAATTTCAATCCATTTCTACTTTAATTTCAATTTGAACTGTCAAATGTTTGTAATATTTCACTTTTTAACTTAGTCATTTTTCATGTAAATAGACAAAATCAACTTTTAAATCAAGCAAATGGTTAACTTTGTGTATAGTTTTGTTTTATACTTAATCATTTTTTTGACCTTACACTTAGCCATTGGAATTTGAATGTCCACATATATTTGAATTAAAATTCATAGATATTGATTTTAAAATGTAAGTCACTAACTATGTTTTGCATATTTTGTTCATAGTTTGGCCTTTTTTTTTTTTTGGTAAAAATATTATTGGACTTGGTGTTGAAAAAAATGAATAGTTGAGCTCTGTGTTTAGCAAAATTATGTTGTCAAAATTTATGTTTAGAAAAGTGAAGTTGTTGAAGTCTTTTACACTTCAGGAAAAATGTTGAGGAAATAGTCAAAATAATTATTTTGAACAAAAGTTTCAAAAACTACGTAGAGAATGGCCAAGTTCTAAGTGTTTAAAAAAGGTACCCAAAGTAAATCCTAGTGCCACATGGTACTTTATTATGGCTCCTAGTGGTCCCATACCCATTTCATAGTAAATTTTGACACTTAATTGATTTTGTACTTTTTCCCAAAGCCACATGTCAAAATTATGCTCCATAAGACTTAATCCATTTCATCAAAAGTTTCTTAGGAGCACGTGACCCATTTCCCCTACTTCAAAAGACTTAGTCGATTATTCAAAAGGTTTATTAGTGGGGTAATGATGTCAATTGTGTTCCATGCTAGTGAGCTAGGGGGTTAGTAGGATGATGCCATGTGGCATAATCCTACTACTCTACTATCTCAAAGATTTTATACCTACGCAAAGCCTCTAAGCTTGAAAGTTAGTGGGATGATGCCATGTTCCATAACCCAATTTCCCCAGTAACACAAATATTTTTGAAGGATAAGGGAAATGTCAAATCCCCTAGATATAAGGTTAGTGGGATGATTACTTGTGGTGTAATTTTACTTCTCCAATATCTCAAAGATATCCATTTCTACACAATGCCTTCAGGCTAGTGGATTAGTGGGATGATGCCATGTGGCATAATATCTTTTCCCCACCAACTTAGATATTTTAGTGTAGGCTAAGATTGATGTGAGAACCCAAAGAAACTAAGTGAATGAGATGATATCATTTGGCACAATCTCACTGCCCCACTATATTGCAATAGTTTGTGTAATTAGGGAAGTATGTCAGAGTATCAGGTGAGTGAGATAATGCCACATGATGAAATATCACTTCAACATAAAAGAAACAGAACCAATCATGATTTTTGGGTAGATTATAAGGAAACTAAGATGAATCCACGTGATAAGGACCCTATAGAATTAAATACATGTTAGATACATAGCAAACAAAGGATAACTATAAAATTGACAACCCATCTGGCCATTAACACTATTAAAGGCCAAGAATAAACCACATATCTAATTTGATTCATATAATTGGATCATTTACCAATTGAATTATGAATGATGCCTAAATAATCAACTTGACCTACACATGAGGATCAAACATGGAGCATAAAATACAAAATATTTTCCTTATAGAGACATGGTTCTAATTGCACAAAATGTTAACAACTAATGATCTCAGTGAATCCCAACTAAATTCCTCATTGGTACTCATTCATGATTTGATCCATTATGGTTCATAATATTTTCATGATGATATTAAATGGAGCTCAATCCTAACAAGTTCTAAGTGGGCCATCCACATCAAGTATTCTTATAACTGCCTGATTAGGAAGTGAATTTGAATTCAAATTTGCATTTGAACTCCATAGGCCTTCATGATATACAAGATCAACTCTTATTCCAAGTTAAAGGTTGGATATTTATAGATTATTAAAGGAGACATCTATAACTAGACCTTTTTCCTTTACTTTAAAGGATAATCTCTTCCCTTCTCTTATTTTATCTTGTTATTACATAACTATTTTCTGAGTCTAAAGACTGTATTAGTTTCAAGATATTATTAGTCAAAATAAAAAATCCTAACAATTAGAAGAATATTAATATTGTTTAGTCATTTCCTACACATTTTTATGTTAGTAATTTCTCCTTACAATCACTCTCCTTCCTAAACTCCTACATCATATCTAGTTGGATTTGTGCCAAGTTTGACTCAGCTAGAGATTTGTTTAAATGGGAATCCACTTAGTTAGATATCTCCATTTTCATTTATGTTTATAACATGCATTTTATCTATTTTCCCCTTAATATTTTTCTCTTTCTTTATGATCAGTTTTATCTTAAAATATAGAAATCTAAATGTAACTATTTATCTTGATTTATTTAATTAATATATCTCATAAATTTTATCATAGTTATTTCATTATTGCATTTTTGGACATGATAAACTAATGATAAGAGTCAGCTTGTGAGAGGAACTAACTCTTGGAAGCATGACCTATATTAAATACCTTAGTGAAAGTTATTTCTTTTGACTTAAATCATTTAAACATTTATTTTACATGGAATAAAACACATTATTCAACTAAGTGAATAATATCATACCAAGAACTAGTAACCAAAACCTTAGAGAGACTTTCTCACATGAGTTTCCTTTTAGGAGAGAGAGGGATTAACAATCCCTACCTAATTTTGGTTGCATGTCAAAACCTACATAAAAAATGATGATGTATGCTAATGGATGGGCTCAAGTATAAGTACATGATAAGGAGGACCATGATGATGATATTTTTATCATAATGGACTGATTCAAGGCAAAAATAATAAAATTAAATAAACAATCAAGCAAACAAAAACTAAAAAGAAAAGCAACAAAAAAATTATTATTTAACCAAGTCAAAATCCACTAGATAGGCTCAATGATAGATAACAAAATAGTTCCCTCAAGCATGGATATATGCAAGGGAAGAACACATCCCAAGGTGACTAAAATGATTGAAACCAAAATGAATATGCCCCAATAGGGTATATTTTGGAAGGATGCATCCCAATGGTTGTTAACATGACTGGCTCAATGAATAATCAACAATAATGTTTGGATTTAAGACAAGACAAATATTTTTCAATTTTATGGATTTTAATATCTCATGGATATTTTAAGCCTTTTTATAATGTTTAGGATTTTTTGGCTTTATATCTCTCATGGAGATCGTAAGCCTTTTTCCAATTTTTAGGTCTTTTAGATTGTTTTAAATGTTTTTGGTCTTTTGATATCTCAACTTAATAGAGAATTAAGAGATGCAAAATGTTTTAAATCACAAAATGGTGAGAGCATTAAAATGGTAACTCAGAAAATGATGAGATCATGGATTAGGATGCTCAAAAAAAGGTAAGAGTGCAAGAATGGTAACTTGAAACTAGTGAAAGTATGTCTTAGGACACTCACAAAATAGTGAAGGTATGGGAATGATATCTCATAGAATAATGAAAACATGAAAATGGTAAATTGAAAAATGGAGAGCATATGGAATAAGGGTGGATGAGATGACCTTATAAATTTATCAATACCTACATAATCCAAATAGACCTCAAGCCACTACAGTTACTCCTACAAAAAGGGGGATAATAATGAATGAAATACTAATGGATAATACTAGATAATAATAAATGATAAAAAGGGAGAGAACTAGGAGTCTTCAAGGACCATGTCACATGAGAACCAAATGTGTCTAGTCATTAATATTTTGTGTGCATAATATGCCAAAAGGTTTCCCAAAATAGGTCTCAATATACCTTCCACTTCCATGACAAGTTTAAATCAAAAATACTAATGGTCATAATAAGATGTGTTGGGATGAATAGAATGGAATGGTTAAAATGGATGGAATGGAATGGAATTGCCTATAATGTAGATAGGTATGCCCAAAAAATTGAAGGTACTTGTAGATAATAATTTATTTATGCATGACCTGAAAAATATGGTTTTTGTCATGGTACTTACCTGAGGTACCATAAACATGCTTTTCACCATTGGTCAAATTATCTCTCTTTTCTATTTTGATTGTTTTGTATTTTAAATTGAATTTTTAGCATATCAACTCAATGAAGGACTACATATAAACCATTTTATGTCTCAATAATACCCACTCTAAATAGTATCTCATTCTAAATCCTAATGCTTATGTGAAATGAGTTATTGTTATTTTTATCTTTATTAGCCATTGATTTTACATCCTCCAAACCTCTAAACAAGGTTTTTTTGTAACTTATTTGAAAAAGAGTACTACCAACAAGGGTAAAAAAGGGTAAGCATGGGATAAATGGCCTAATTTAGTGATTTAAAATGTAATTTTAATAAATTATAGGATCACACTAGAATGTTTAATGGTTAAATGAAAAATGAAAATTATGATTTTTAGTCACACACATCATTGTTGATTCTAGATTTGCCATGATTTTGGTTATGGTAGGGTTGATATTAACTTCAATAATGACTTCATCAAGTAATGATAAACTAATTATCTCAGCAGTTGGTGCCTTGAATAGGTTTTCACCAACAACTTCTTCTTGATTGTTCTAATTTGGATTTTCCAATAGTGACTAGAATCAGGTTTCACTAAAAGATATCGATAATTCATTTTGATTTTTCCTTAGCACTTTAAGTAAGGTTTCACTAAAGGATTCTAAGTTTTTATTATGACTATCATCTATCACCTTAAATAAGGTTTAACTAGAAGATGTTGAGTTTAGACTTTGATTGTTCCTTAGGGCCTCAAATAAGGTTTCACTAAGAGATCATTATTTTGCTTGAATGTTGTCTTAGATTCCTAAAAATTCTACCACTGATATGGCACCATAGAAGGAGACCAATAATGTGTGATTTTATCAATCCCAATTAGCAATTGTGGGATTATGGATGTTAATATAATGTCTAGGTTGGTTAATGTGAAAGGCATGTGTAGTATCAATGGAAGGGTAAAAGGCAACACAGTCCTTGTAGAGGCCACTAGGAGAAATTGCATTTATATCTATGGAAATGTATTCAATAGCATCAGAAGGTTCATAAATATATTCAATCATCTCTATAAGGAGTATATAACCAATGCCATAACATATACTAAGGTATGTTGATTCTAAAGTTGATGGAGACTCAAAGGGATCTGATAGCAATGTATAGCCAATGTTGTAACATCCACCAATATATTCTAATTATGAAGTTGATTTTAACTCAAAAGGATTTGAATTTGGTGTTGAGAATGATGTTGGTTCTACTTTTGATGCTAAATTTGATATTGTTTATAAAATAGAACCCCATTCTGATATTGGTTCTAAGATAGAACCTGATTCTAATTTAATGTTAATGTTAATGCTAATATTAGATCCAAAGGGGACCTTGTATCTGATGTACATTAATCCAAAAGAAGTTCCTATTTAATTGTGTTTTCCACAAGTACATTTTTCACTTGTCACTTGTAAATGAAGGCTTTAGGATGAAGGAGGTTCCTAAAGTGGGGAATGTCTATCAATAGACAAATAATGGGTTATTGCTCAATATTAATAGGTTTTTCAAATATAGGTTTATTGAAGATTGGTCCTTTATCAAATAGAGATCCTTCATCAAATAAAGGTGGACCAACAATGGTTTAGGTCTGGTCAAGGATGGGTGATTCAATAAAAATATTGAGGATTGGTTGATTGTCTTGAAATTTTTTTGGAAGTGGACATATCTGATTGTGCTTACGAAGATGATCATGAGATAACCTGATTGAGTAAATATTATGAATGGCCACACTTAGTTATTCAATAGATATTAGAATTTGGAAGGGAAATGATTGGCTTTGTTATGGATCTAAGACTAGATTGGGTATTAGATAAATAAGTAGGGAATTGTCAAATAAGGTATCAACTAGAGAGGTCTTAAAAAGTAGCCATAGGTTGATTAGTGAAGAGTTGACCATACTTCTATACCTGAGAAGTTTTGACAATGTTATTTTTGGTTGGGCATATAAATTGCATCTTTAGCAAATATATTTACTATTTTTGAATAGAGGTATGTTATCAATCTATAGGAAATTTAGGTGGGAGTTTAGCTCCCTCTATTATGAGCCATAAAATGATGGCATTCTTGTATTGTTTAAATAGGTAGTTATCCAAATTTGTTTTCAATGCCATTGATTAAGATGGAATAAAGGATTCCCCTAAGCAAGGATACATGCAAAATAATTGGTCTTGAATGAAATTGGCCCAAAGATGGTGGAATTAGTTTTTTAAATTAGCCCAAATAAGGAAATATAGATATTTGAAATGATTTTCTTTGAAATAAAGGATGGATTACATGACTTCATCATTCCCAACTGATAAGTGTGGGAGATTTAATGGAAAGACAATAAGTGGTTTGAAATAACATGTGATGGACTAAGAATAATTGGATTTGGTTGAAATAGACATGATTTGGCATTATTCTAATTATATGGATTTGATGTTAAATTTGGTAAAATTTGACTTAATTTGGAATTATAATTATAACCTGGTTCAATATTACCCCGATCCAATTATAATGACTTGGCATGTAGTTCAATATAAAATGCATCAAAATTATATTATGGTTCAATATGAACCTAATCATAATTATAAAGGTTTGGCACATGGATCAAGATGAACTGGATTAGAATTGGAATTTTTTGGAATGAGGTTTAAGATAAATTAGATTTGTATTCAATTGTCTTCGCACATGGTTCAAAATGAACTTGATATGGCATGCAATTGGGTTGGTACATCATTCAAGATGAACCAAATTTGGCATAGATTGGCTAGGCACATGATTCAAGATGAACAAGAATTGGATTGAAATGTTTTAGTATAAGAATGGATTAAAAAGTGACCTAATGTAAAGAATTTATTTTGAACTACATTTGGATCCAAATGGACATGATTTGAATGGTTTTAAATTAGACAATCTAATTGTTCCATGCAAAAATTGTAATGGTACAATTGGATAATATAATGCTAAGATGGGGTAAAGATAGCCTAAAAATTAGTTAGGGTAATACCTCATCTCATTGGTGTGGTATGGAATATGTGTTGGATTTGGTTTTGAATACAAGTAAGGTTTTGATGTAATCATCAAGAACCAACACACATGTATCATGAGTCTACTTAGAGAACTGACACATGATTATGACATGATCATTGATCCTTTGATATACTTGCCTTTAATAAAATTTTAAAATTTAATGGTTAATTAAGTAAATAAATAAATTACAGTGGTATTTTCATTCCACCCTTCTCTAAAAGGTTTTTATAAAAAGTTAATTTTTAAGGGTGGATACCTTTGCACCCATGCATCAATGAGAATGTCATGGTAAAATTGGTTTCTATTATAAGTTTTTATTTAGATCTCTAGATGATCCCCAAAGGGCATGAATCCATCAATTGGATGTTGATGTTCAATGGGCCATTAACCAAAATTTTTATTCCTTTTATGACTACTTCTGTTTTAAGGGTCTATGAAGTATTATTAGTTGAGCCAAGTTCTAAGGGACATTCTAGCTAAGATACCACTAGTGTAGCCTCAATTTATATACCCCATTGGATAATAGGGTTGGTACAAATTTTAGTGTTGATAAGTTTTGTCATATATGTCAAGTTTGGTTTCATTTGATGTCAAATTTAATGTCATTGATTTTAAGGTGCATCTAGTGAAGATGCATGGTGAGTGATCTATGAGGTATGAGCTTGTGTGCCTGATGTGACAAGGAATCCATGTGACAAGAAAGAATTTGAATAAAACCTAATGTATCTGTATTGAGATATAATTTTATGGAAACCTAATGATTCTTTTGAGGTTGATGATAAGGTTTAGGTTAAGTAAATAATGTTTGAGTATGAGTTCTTGAGCACAAGGTATCTTAGAAGGCTAATCTAGACTTTGTAAGAAGGTATGAATAGTGAAGCCTAGTCAAGTAAGTAATAAAAATACTATGAGAGGTGGTTTGGAACTATGTTATCATGAAATTAAATTTTATATACCTTCATAAGTTTTTGAAGGTCAATTGTCAAGTTTCAAGTGCTTGAGAATCCTAGTCATGGCACTAGTCATAGTATGAAAAGTCCTAGTGAGAAAGTTTGATCATGGTGTCTTGGTGAGATGGTTAAAAAGAGTCATAAAAGGATATGTAAGGTTTATTTATCATGTATATGATTCACTTAATTACTTAGGATATTTTTAAGGTGAGCCTACAGGGGTAAGACTTTCAAAATTAATATGTAACTAGACCACTTCTAGACCTTGCTTGGCCTAATGAGGCATCATGATCTATTGAAAAAGTATATGAGGGATGTAAATTAGTGTTTGATCATGAGATAGGTTTCTTTATTATGTGATTTATGTGGAGAGAACATGTAAAGAGGTATGGAGGTCAGTTTCAAGGCCTAATGTGGTTTGTAGGTTAAGGTTTAAGCAAGCAAAGAGAGAGATGGTGGCCAAATGAGGTATGAGATTTAGATTTCAAGATAAGAATGAAAATGTGAGAATTTTTATTAGTTTTATATTTTTTTTTGGGTATTTTTACCAATTTTGAGGTAAAATTTTGAAGTTTTAGGCTTGAAAAAGTGTTTTAAGGTCTCTCGAGTGCATATAATGAAGGTTTTTCAACTAAAGAAATACTTTAAACTACTCATTGGCATGTGTGAAGTCTACACAGGAACCTAAGATACTAAATAGATATGTAAATTTGTCCTATCTAATATCTCTAAGCATTAGTTTTGGAAATAAGGGGCAATCCTTTATGAATAATTATTAACACTAGAAACAATGTTAACCCTCTCTAAAACCCTAACAATGACATGATGTGAAAGATATTATTCATAAAAGCTTATAATTTCTCAAGTGATTATAAAAAATATTATATATTGTATTCAACTCTCCTAGGCACTTTCAAGTGTGATTGGTTTGTCAGGTGTGTGAGTTGACCCTACAAGAAAGTATTAGTTTCTTAGAGATTTACTGTAGTACTCAAATTTGATCAAGTCAAAGTATTAAAATCATTAGATGGAGAAGGTTGAGACTTTTATTTTATGTCTAAGGTGGTTTATGGATATTTTATATCCCTTAGGTGTGCCAAACTAGTCAGCCAAGACAACCTATTACTAACAAGCCTAATGGTGTAAATAGTGAGAAACCCAAGCAGAAGTAAGAAGTTGATTAGGGATGTGGTATCATGGAATAAGGATGAATCCAAGTAAATGGATACATTTTTAAATAATTTTAATACATGTTAATTTTGATATAAGTTTTGGAGGTTAGTGGATATGATGAAAATGTTGCTCATAAGTTAACTTGTCTAGTTCAGATGAGATAGTGAGGTATAAGATTATGAGATTGGTCTGTAAGACCAATATTTCCTTTTTACCATATTATATTTATATATAATAATGGTATAATTATCTCATAATATCATCAAAATTCATTAGGATTATTTTTAAATGGTCATATAGGTGATTGAAGGTCATTG
This sequence comes from Torreya grandis, assembly GCA_037957365.1. Taxonomy (NCBI): domain Eukaryota; kingdom Viridiplantae; phylum Streptophyta; class Pinopsida; order Cupressales; family Taxaceae; genus Torreya; species Torreya grandis. The sequence goes on along the minus strand of JARHVA010000771.1, from coordinate 4,128,427 downwards.
TCACCATGATTGTGCTTTAAGGTAAATTGGTAGTTCTCGATACAAAAATTTCAATGATAAGTTTGAGCCTTTATACTATGAATTGATGTATCTAATGTACATGGTGTTTATATTTAGGAATTTTATGTCATATCTCTAATTTTAATAATATTGGAAGTTAGTTAAAATGGTTGAAATGTTGAAGGCAAAATGGATTGTCTAGCTGAGTGAGGTCTATGAGAGAGAACATCAACAAATTAGTGTGCAAGACCAATAATTGTCAATAGAGATTATGTGTTTTTTTTTTTTTTTGAAAGTTATTATTAGGATGTTTTAGGATAATTATCATGAATTTTTACTCCTTTAGTGTTTTATATTAGGTATCAAAAGTTTAACTTTCCATGATTGTATTTTGAAAGCTAGTTGGCAGTCAAGAGTGACCATTTTGCAAAGAAGAATTTGAGCCTGCATAACCTGAGTTTAATTATCTAAATAAGTTTTGATGACCCTTAGGTAATGAGGTTTTTGAATATGTGATATTTTTCCATATTTTTTTTATCTACTTGGTGTTTTATCTTTAGTAGTTCAAGATAGACTTTTTGGGTATGCACATGCCTAATTAGGAACAGTACTAATGGCATGCTTCAAGTGGTGTTTTAAGCCAAAAATGTTATTGATCCTATATGATCTCATCAATTTTTAATTTAAGTGGAATATGATATAATACTACTATGTGAGGTATTTGAATGTGTTCTAAGGAAGGCAAAGTGTAACATGTTCTAAAGTAGACCTAATGGGATTAGGTCTTCATGAAACCTAAAGGGACTCAAATCATGTTTGATTAATGTTTATAAGATGTCATAAGATATATTAAATGGATGAAACAATAGGTTAAGGGTTTTTATCTAACCAAAAAGGATGTGAGTAAAAGGTTTTTATAAATACAAAATAGGTTTTAAGCATGTGTGTGTGTGTGTGACGAGTGTAAACAAACAAAAATAACATATTATAGACTAGAAGGAGGTATCATATACCATAAAAGGATTAAGTTATATATGATGAATATTTTAAAAAGGTTATGGATATGAGGATGAAGGTAATATGACCTAATCAAGTTAAGAAGGGGTCTAGTTGAGCAAAGAAGGCTAGAGAGCAGTTTGAGAGGGATAAAAGTGCATGAAGAGCTAAAGAAGGAGATCATCATTTGTTGTATGATAAATAAAGGGTTATGAATCTAATAAAAATTTTAGGTGACTGATCTAGTTTTGAGTCATCTAGGGGGTTGGTTCCTCCTTGTAAGTTGGTACTTGCTAAAGCCTAGCTGAGTTGGTGCTTAGCTAATTGGGGTTGGTTCTCCATTTAGAGTAAATGCTTCACTAAATTTGATATTTTTATTATAGGATAATAGTCCATTTATATATATAAGTGGTTTTTATCCCCCTTTAGTGTTTCCCACATATGTGATGTGTTCATGTGTTTCATGTTTAGGTAGATATGTGCTTATGCTTTCTAGATATTTGTACTTGATTGATTGGCTTATGATTGTTTAAGTGAAACTAATAATAAAGGCTTTTGAATATTGATTCAACCCCTGGTCATTTTTTTTCCAAAATTTTTTATCATATAAGGTCCTTTGAAGCAAGCTTAATAGCCTAAAGGAGATCCTTAAATCAAGGATGGCTAGTTAATAAGCTCAAGGTGGTTTCTATACCAATAAGTTTATGTTATTAAATGGATATAATTATACATTTTGGAACATCAGGATGAATATATATTTGATGTCTTGAGGTCATGATATTTTTAATTCAATTGTGGATGGATATAGTGTTCCTTTTGCTCCACCTACTGATGTAGGAGGTAAGAAGGCTAGTGAAAATAACTCCAAGATATTTAAGGACATTATTTGTGGCTTATTAGAGGAATATATTTTGAAGGTTATGAACTATGTATCAAAAAAAGAGATATGGGACAAATTGAAGACCATTTATGAAGGTTACACCAAGGTTAAGATGGAAAAATTATAAACCCAGCAGAGATAGTTTTAAAGTCTGAAGATGAGTGAAGATGAAACAATTGCATCTTGTCTATTGAAGGTTGATGAAGTTATAAATGCCATTAAAGGATTGGGAAAATAAGTGAATGAATATATATTTTTTCAAAAGATATTGAGATAACTAACTCCTAAGTTTGATTCTAAGGTGTCTACAATAGAAGAGATGTAAGATTTGGATAAGCTTGAAATGGATGGGCTTCATGGCATTTTGACTACCTATAAGATGAAAAAAAATACAGAAAAGGCTCCTAAGTAAGGAGCATTCAAAGCTGAGAAGAATTTAAAAAATATAAAAAGGTCAAGATGATGAATGTTTAGAAGTTGATGATGATCAACTGATAACCATGTTTTCAAGAAAATTGAGGTTTGGCTCAGGTAAACACAAGGGTAAGTTTCCCTTCACATGTTTCAATTATGGTAAGATTGGTCACTTTGCATTTATGTGCCCTAACAAGGATAAGACTAATCATGATGAACATCATGTAAATTATAAAAAATTCTACAAGCCTGATAAAAACAAGGAGTTCAAGAATTATGAAGGTAGGAAAGGGTCATTCAAGAACAAGAGAAGTTTCTACACCAAAGAAGATAATAAATAATTTGATATAAGTGACACAAGTACATCTGATAGTGATGATGGAATTAATGACCCTAAAATGACAATAATGAAACCTTATTCATGGCCATATAATCATACTATGATGTTTTCTTAAATGGGAAAGGCCTTATGGTTGATGCATAATCAGATGAACAAGAGGATTAAATGAACCTTGAGGCATAATTGGTGAGTGATCTAGAGGAGTTGAAATTCAAAAGAAGAAATAATCACAAACTAAGATCATTATTCAAGGACTATGAGGATCATATTACCTTGTTTGAGGAGAGATTTAGTAACACTTCTAGGGAGTATAATGAGATCATCAATCAAATTGAAGCATAAATGGAGATAGTCACTATTAGATTAAAAGGTAAAGAAGAAGAATGCACTAGGTATGAAACTAAAGTAGAATCCTTGAAAGTTGAATTGGATCAAGTATCTAACAAGGTGAAGACCCTTTTGAAGTCTAAAAAGAGTACTCAAGTTATATATTACATATTTAATAGTAAAAAATTTTCAAGTGGTAAGACAAGTCTTGGTTTCAAAGAAGACCAAAAAGAGGTAGATCAAATCAAGGAGAAGGCTATTGAAGATAATAAAGTCAACTTGAAAATCCCTATCAAATAGCCTGATTATATGAGGTATGCTAATCCATTCAATGGTTACAATTTTGTATGTAATCAATTTAGTCATATATCAAAAGAGTGTAGAAGACCCTCCAAGAATGCATACTCATGGGGCTATGGAAGGAGTCACAGTTCACATCAATCAAGAGGTATGTATGAGGTTATTCTATATAGTTTTAATAATGTGAGACACATTAAAATATTCTACCGTAATATATTTATAAGGTCATCAAATCAAAAAAATAGGTTTAAAGCTCTTAGAGTGTAAGAGAGAAGGTAAATGAATATGTGAAAACCAAAGATAGTAAAGGTTAGCCATGATCAGTATAAAATATCAAATGGAATGTTTCCTATGTTTGAGCATAATTCAAATGATAAATAAAGTCTAGAATTCTTGGTGTTAGCTCATATTGATGATCAAATGGCTAATGAAGATATCAAACCTTTAATGCTAATCAAGCCTAAAAGGATACTGATGGATATTTAGTCTTGTGAGAACATGGAGATCTGGGAATCTCTTGATTTTTTATTTTTTTAGTGACATATAGATTGGTGTGACTCCATTGGGATTCATAAAGACACTCTTTAGTTAGTTAATCATGGTGGATGCTTGGTTTGAGGGGGAGCTATTTCGGTTGTTGACTGAGCTTGATCTATATTGAGAAATGGTCTTATAATATGAGTTCATTTGAAGAAGGTATGCATGTAGTAAGGGGTAGTATGTTCCTATATTTTGAAGAAGGTGTGGTTATAAATGTTTTGCTATGTATGACCCTATATCACTAATATCAAAATGGGAGAAAGTTTAAGAAGGGAATTTAACCAAATTAGGGGAGATGAGAGTGATTAGATTGAAGAATGTTTTACCATCAATGACAAAGAGGGAGTTTGGTGAGAAGTGTTATCATTGATGTAAATGTTGATTTAATTTGATGCCAATGTTAATGTCATTTATGTCAAGGTACATTTAGTGATTATGCATGGTGAGTGGTCTATGAGGTATGAGCTTGTGTGCCTGATGTGATAAGGAAGCCATGAGATAAAAGAGAATTTGAAGGAAACCTAATGTCTCTATATTGAGAGAGAATTTGAAGGAAACCTAATGATTCTTTTGAGGTTGATAATAAGGTTTAGGTCAAGGAAATAGTGTTTTAGTACTAGTTCTTAAGTACTAGGTGTCTTGAGAAGCCTAGTTTAGACTCTATGAGAAGGTGTATTTAGTGAAGCCAGGTGAATTAAGTAAACAAAATCTTATGATAGTTTGTGGCACTATGTGATCATTAAAGAGAAGTTTAGATACCTTCATAAGTGTTTAAAGGTTAGTTCTCAAGTTTCAAGTGCTTGATAAGCCTAGTCATGACACTAATCATAGCAAGAAAAGTCTTGGTGAGATGAATTCATAGAGGCATAAGAGGTTGTATAAGGTTGATTGAGAATTCATATGATGCAATGGATCACTCAAGAGAGTTTCAAGGTGAGATTATATGGGTAATAATTTTAGATCTAATATGAAACTATACCACTTCTAGACCTTGCTTGGCCTAATGAGGCATCATGATATATTGTCAAAGTATATTAAGGATGTAAAATAATGTTTGAGCATGACATAAGTTGTTTGAGTATGTGATTGAGGTGGAAAACACATGGAAAGAGGTATTAAGGTCATTTTTAAGGCTTAATTTGGTTTATAGGTCAAGGTATAGGAAAACAAAGAGAGAGATGGTGACCAAATAAGGTATGAGATTAAGATTTCAAGATAAGAATGAGAATGTGAGCATTATTAGTGGTGTGATAGATTGTCTTAGGTATGTTGACCAAGTTTAAGGTTAAATTTTAAAGGATTAAGCTTGAAAAAGTGTTTTAAGGTCTCTTGAGTATAGAGAATGAAGTTTTCTTAACTCAAGAAGGACTTTCAAGTGTTAGTTGGCACGTGTAACCTTTGTATGAGAATCTAAACTACAAGGTAGAAAATTATAAGATTAGTCTATAAGACTAATATTTCAATTTGACCATATTATATTTATATCTTATAATGGTATAATTATCTCATAATATCATCCAAATGAATTAGGAATCTCTATAAATGGTCATACAAGTGATTGAAGGTCATTGTCACCATGACTATGCTTTAAGGTAAATTGGCAGTTCTGGATAAGTAAGTTACAGTGATAAGTTTGAGGCTCTCTGCTCTAAATTTATGTATCTAAGGCACATGGTGTTTATATTTGGTACTTTTATGTCCTATCCATTTTTTGAATAATATTTGAATTTAATGAAAGTGGTTGAAATGTTGAAGCCAAAATGGCTTGTCTAGTTGAGTGATGTCTATGAGAGAGAAGGTCAACAAATTGGTCTATAAGACTAATAATAGCCAATAGATCTTATGATATTTTATTTTGAAGTTATTCTAAGGATTTTTTAGGATCATTTACATACATTTTAAGTCCTTGAGTGTGTTATTTTAGGTATCAAAATTTCAAGTTTCCATGATTGTGGTTTGAGGCTCATTGGCAATTCAGAGTGATCATTTTATAGAGAAGAGTTTGAGCCTGTATACCCTGATTTGAACTATCTAGTGAATTTTGTGATGACCCTAAATTAATGAGGTTTTTAAATATGTGATTTTTTTTCATATTTTTTTACTAATTTTTTTTTAATCTTTAGTAGTTCAAGATAGATTTTTTGGGTATGCACAGGCCAAATTATGAATAGTACTAATAGCATGCTTCAAGTGGTGCTTTAAGCTAAAAGATATTATGGAGTCTAGATGAGATTATAAAAGTTATTTTTGAGTGGCATATGATATTATAATATTATGTTAGTTATTTTAATTTGTTCTAAGGAAGGCAAAGTGTAACGTGTCCTAAAATAGACCTAATGGGATTAGGTCTCCATGAGACCTAAAGATGAAATGAGGTTTATTTGAGGTATGTCAAACCTAAAGGGAATCAAATAAAATTTTATTCCAATTTATAAGATGTTATAATATCTATTACATGGTCTACCTAAGAGGTTAAGGGTGTTTATCTGACCAAGAAGGATGTGAACAAAAGGCTTGTATAAATACAAGGCAGTTTTTAGGCCTATGTTTATGTGAATAGTGTAAGTGAAAAAAAAAAGATATTTTAGAGTAGAAGGATGTATTTTATATCATCATAGTGGTATGGAGTATATTATGAATATTTTATATAGGTTCTGGATATAGGGATGAAGTTCATATGACCTAATCAATTCAAGAAGAGGTCTAGTTGAGTGAAGAAGGGTAGAAACCACTTTGAGAGGGATAAACATGTGTGAAGAGTTAAATAAGGATATAATCATATATTATATTAGAAATAAGGGGTTATTAAGGTGACAAAATGTTTCAATTGACTTAGTTAGTGTTGAGTCATCTAGGGAGTTAGTGCCTCCTTACAAGTTGGTGCTTGTTAAATCCTAGATGAGTTGGTGTTGAGCTTACTTGGGGTTGGTGATTCATGAAATTTGATAGTTATATTATAGTATAGTATTCCATTTGTATATATTAGTGGTTTTTATTCCCCTTGAGGCTTTACCACATATGTGATCTATTCATGTGTTTCATGCTTGTGTAAACAGGTGTTTATGCTTGCTAGATATATGTGCTTGATTGATTGGTTCATGATTGTTTAAGTGAAACTGATAAGAAACATTTTTGAGACTAATTCATCCCCCATATAAGTCATTTTTATTCTAAATTTTGGTATTATATCAAATCCTTTGAAGAATTCCTAATAGCCTAAAGGAGATCCTAAAGGCAAGGATGGCTAGTCACCAAGTTCAAGGTGCTTTTTTGACTAGTAAGGCTCTGTTATCAATCAATCTAATTTTGAATTTTGGAACATTAAGATGAAGATATATTTTATGTTTCAAGGTCATGATATTTGACATTAAATTTTGGATGGCTATAATTTTCTTCCTAGTCCACCAATTGATGCAGCATGTAAGAACGTTAGTGAAAACAACTCCAAGGCAATGAATGACATTCTTGGTGGCCTATCAAAGGTAGATATCTTGAAGGTGATACATTATGTATTGAAGACCATATATTATGTAGACACCAAGGTGGATTTGACCAAGTTATAAACCCACTCGCGATAGATTGAAAGTCTAAATATGAGTGAAGATGAAATAATTAAATATTACTTGATAAAGGTTGATGAAGTTATCAATGTCATTAGAAGATCAAGATAAAAACTAAAAGAATATATAGTTGTTCAAAAGGTAATGAGATCACTAACTTATAAGTTTGATTATAATGTATCTAAAGTAAAAGAGATGAAATATTTGGACAAGCTTTAAATTAATGGGCTTCATTTAATTTTGACTGCCTATGAGATGAAAACAAATTAAGGGCTCCCAAGAAGGAAACAACATTCAAAGTTGAGAAGAAGTCAAAAAATAAGAAGGTCAAGGATGAGGAATGTTCAGATGTTGATGATGATCAACTAAAAGCCATGTTTGTAAGTAAATTGAGGTTTGGCTCAGGTAAATACAAGGGTAAGCTGCCCTTCAAATGTTTCAACTATGGTAATATTGGTCACTTTGAATCTAAGTTCCCTAATAGGAATAAGACTAGGCATGATGAAGAACATGATCAACATCATGTAAATGATAATAAGGTCTATAATCCTAACAAAAACATGGAGTTTAGGAAGTATGAAGGTAGGAAAGGGTCATTCAAGAATAAGAGAATTTTCTACACCAAAGAAGATAAAAACTCATCTAATGTAAGTGATATAAGTACATCTGATAGTGATTATGGTAATAATGAACCTAAACATGACAATAATGAAACCTTATTCATATCCATAGAATCAAACAATGAGGGTTGTTCAAATGGGAAAGGCTTTATGGTTGATGTAGAATCAAAAGAAGAAGTTGAAGTGAACCTTGAGGCAGAATTGGTGAGTGCTCTTGAGGAGTTGAAGTTCCAAAGAAAAAAGAGTCACAAACTAAGATCATTAGTTAAGGACTATGAGAAAATGATTGTCTTGCTTGAGGATAGACTGAGTAACACTTCTAAGTAGTATGATTAGATTATTAGTCAAATTGAAGCACAGATGGAGATAATCACTACTATATTAAAATCTAAAGATTAAGTTTACACCATGTATGAAATTAAAGTGGAATCCTTGAAAGATTAATCGTATCAAGCATCTAGCAAGGTAAAGACCTTTATGAAGTTTGAAAAGAGCACAAAGGTTCAAGATGACATCTTGAGTAGTCAGAAGTTTTTAGGTGATAAGATAGGTCTTGGTTTCAAATGAGACAAAAAGGAGGAAACTCAAGTCAAAGAGAAGGTTGTTGAAGACAAGAAGGTCAACATGAAATAACCTATCAAATATCCTAATGCTATGAGGTATGCTAGTCCATTAAATGGTTACTATTTTACATGCAGTCAGTTTAGTCATAGAGCAAGAGACTATAGAAGACCCTCCAAGAATGAGTACTCATAGGACTATGGAAGGAGTCATAGTTCACATCAGTCAAGAGGTATGTATGAGGTTTTTTTATATAGTTGTCATAATGTGAGACACATTGAAATATTTTTCCCTAATAGAGTTATAAGGTCCTCAAATCAAAACAAGAGTTTTAAAGTTCATAGAGTACAAGAGAGAAGGCAAGTGAATGTGTGGAAACCAAAGATAGTAAAGGTTAGTAATGATTAGTCTACAAGATCAAATGGAATGTTTAATATGGTTGAGAATAACTTAGATGATAAATCAAGTTGGGAATTTCTATTTTTGGCTTATATTGATAATCAAATGGTTAATGAAGAGGTCAAACATTTAGTGTTAATCAACTCTAAAAGGATACTAAAAGATATTTAGTCTTGTGAGAACATAGAGATTTAGGAATCTCCTAAATTTGTATTGTTTTAGTTCCCTATGTAAATTGGTGACTCCATTAGGATTCATATAGACACTCTTTAGTTAGTAGAAGCATCGTCGATGCTTGGTTTGAGGGGAAGCTATTTAGGTTGTTGACTAAGCTTGATCTGTGTTGAGAAGTGGTCTTGTAATATGAGTTCATTTGAAGTAGGTATGAATGGAGTAAGGGGGATCATGTCCCTATAATGATTAATATTATATGTGTTTAACTTTTGATTCAATAAGGTGTGGTTAGAGAATTTGTAGTATGTATGACCCTTTGTCATTAATGTCAAATGGGGAGAAAGTTCAAGAAGGGAGTTTGACCAAGTTGGACGAGATGAGAGTGATATTATTGAAGAGTGTTTTTATATTAATAACAAAGGGGGAGTTTGTTGATAATTTTTTTTATTGATGTCATTGATGTCAAGGTGCATCTGGTGAAGATGCATGGTGAGTGGTATATGAGGTACAAGCTTGTGTGCCTGATGTAACATGGAATCCATGTGACAAAAGAGAATTTTAGGTAACCTAATGTCTCTATATTGATTTATAATTTGAATATAACCTAATGATTCTTATGAGTTTAATTATAAGTTTCAATTCAATTAAATCATGTTTGAGTACTAGTTCTTGAGTATAAGGTGTCTTGAAAAACATAGTCTAGACTCTATAATAAGGTGTGCATAGGGAAGCCTAGTGAAGTAAGTAAAAAAATATTTTTAAATATGGTTTGGAACTCTATGATCATTTAATATACATGTATATACCTTTATAAGTGTTTCAATGTTAGTTTTCAAGTTTCAAGTGCTTGAGAAGCCTAGTCATGGCACTAGTCATAGCATGAAATATCCTAGTGAGAAATTTTGAGCATGGTGGATTGGTGATATGGATGCATATAGGAATTAGAGGTTCTATAAAGTTTCTTAATCATTCATATGAGTAACTAGATTACTCAATATATTTACAAGGTTATCCTACAGGTGTAAGACTTTTAGACTTAATATACAACTAGACCACTTCTATACCCTGCTTGGCCTAATGAGGCATCATGATCTATTTTCAAAGTATATGAAGGATGTAAAGAAATTTTTTAGAATGAGAGAGGTTTATTGATTATGTGAGTTAGTTTTTTATCACATGGAAATAGGTATTAAGGTTAGTTTCAAGGCCTAATGTGGTTTGAATGTTAAGGTATAAGCAATCAAAGAGAGAGATGGTGTCCAAATGAGGTATGAGATTTAGATTTTAAGATAAGAATGAGCATGTGAGAATTTTAAGTGGTGTGATATATTTTCCCAGTTTTTTTAACCAATACTAAGGTCATATTTTGAATATTTAGGCTTGAAAACATGTTTTAAAGTCTCTCGAGTGCACATAATGAAGGGTTCTCAACCCGAAAAGGACTTTAAGTGTTCATTACCACATGTAACATTTGCATGGGAAGTTTACCTACTAAGGAGATATGGGTAAGGCTCCTAGATAATATATCCAATCATTAATTTATGGAAATATTAGGAAATATTTTATGAATAATTGTTGACACTAGAAATAGTGTTAATCCTATCTAAAACACTAATAATGAGCTGATGTGAAAGATATTGTTCAAAACAACCCTGAATGGTCTCAAATGACTATAAAAAATATTTAATAATATATTTAACTCTCCCAAGCACATCTAGGTGTGATTGTTTTTCCAAGTGTGTGTGTAGACCCTATAGGAAAGTGAATTTTTCTTAGAGATTTATTTTATAAGTCAGATTTGACCAAGTCAAAGTATGCAAATCATTAAATGAATAAGGTTGATATTTTTATTATATGTAAATGGTGATTTATGGATATATTATATCCCTTAATTATGATAAATCATTCATCCAATACAACCTATCACTAACGAGTCCAATGGTGCAAACAGTGAGAAACCTAGGTAGAAGTGAGAAGTTGATTTGGGATGCGTTATCATGGAATAAGGATGAATCTAAATGCCTGGAGAAATTTTTAAATACTTTTAATAAATTTTAATTTTGATATAAGTTTTTAAGTTTAGTGTATATTATGAAAATGTTGTTCATAAGTTGACGTATCTGGTTCAGATGAGACAGTGAGGTACAAGATTATGATAATGGTCTGCAAGACTAATATTGTCATTTGACCATAATATATTTATATTTGATAATGGTATAATTATATATTAATATCATCTACATGCATCAGGGTTTTATATAAATGGTCATACATGTGATTTAAGGTCATTTTCAACATGACGATGCTTTAAGATAAATTGGCAATTCTGGGTAAGCAAGTTGAAATGATACATTTAAGGCTCTATGCTTTAAATTGATGTATCTAATATACATGGTGTTTTAATTTAATAATTTTATATTATATCCATTATTTTATTAACATTTTAAGTTATTTAAGTTGGTTAAAATGTTAAAGCCAAAATGGCTTGTCTACCTAAGTGAGGTCTGTGAGAGAGAAGGTCAACAAATTAGTCTTCAAGACCAATAATTACCACTAGAGATTATGATATTTTTTATGGAGGTTGTTATCATAATGTTTTATAATTATTTTAATTCATTATAATTCCTTAATTGTGTTCTTTTAGGTCTCATAAGTTCAAGTTTCCATGATTTTATTTTGAAGCTAGTTGGCAGTTCAGAGTGAGCATTTTTTAGAGAAGAGTTTGAGCCCGTATATGCTAAGTTGAAATATCTAATGAAGTTTGTGACGAAATTGAGTTCATGATTTTTTTTAATATGTTATTTTGTCCATATTTTTTCATCTAATTAGTGTTTTATCTTTAGTAGTTCAAGATAGACTTTTTGGGTATGCACAGGCCTAATTATAAACATTACTAATGGCATGCTTAAAGTTGTGGTTTAAGATAAAAGGTTTTATAGAGCCTAGGTTAGATGACAAATGGTATATTTAAGTTTAATATGATATGATATAGATATTAAAGGTGTTTTAATGTTTTCCAAAGAAGGAAAAGTGTAATGTGTCCTCAACTAGACCTAATGAGATTAGGTCTCCATGAGACCTAAAGATGAAATGAGACCTAATTGAGGTATGTCAGACCTAAAGGGACTCAAATAAAATTTTATTACTGTTTTTCATAGGTCATAAAATATATTACATGGATGAACTAAGATATTAATTGTGTTTTTCTAAACAAAAAGGATGTGAACAAAAGGATTATATAAATACAAGGCTGTTTTTAGGCCTATGTGTGTGTAAAGACTGTAAGCAAACAAAAATAACATATTTAAAAGTATAAGAAGGTATTATGGAAAATTATATGATTATGTTATATGTGATGAATATTTTATATAGGTTATAGATATTATGATGGAGTTCATATGACCTAATCAAGCTAAGAAGAGGGCTAGTTGAGCAAAGAAGATTAGAGACCATTTTGAGAGGGATAGAAGTGTGTGAAGAGGTGAAGAAGGAGATAATAATATATTGTATAATAAATAAGTGGTTTTTAAGGTTATCAAATGTTTCATGTGACTTATTTTGTGGTGATTCATCTATTGGTTTGGTGCCTCCTTTTAAGTTGGTGCTTGCTAAAGCCTAGCTGAGTTGGTGCTTAGCTAATTCAAGTTGGTGCTCCATGTGGATTTGGTGCTTCACTAAATTTTATGTTTTTATTATATGAAAGTAGTCAATTTATATGTATCAATGGTTTTTCTTCCCCTTAATGGTTTCCCACATGTGTGATGTGTTCATGTGCTTCATGCTTATGTAGATAAGTGCTTATGCTTATTAGATATATGTGCTTGATTTATTGGTTCATGATTATTTAATTGAAATTGATAAGAAAGGTTTTTGAAGATTAATTCACCCCCCCCCCCCCACCTCTCTTATTCATTTTTATTCAAAAATTTGGTATTAGATCAAGTCCTTTTAAGTAAGCCTAATAGCTTAAAGGAGATACAAAAAATGAGGATGGTTAGTCAGAAAGCTCAAGGTGGTTTACCTACTATTAAGGATTTATTATTTAATGGATCTAATTATTCCTTTTGGAACATAAATATGAAGATATATTTGACATCTCAAGGTCATGGTATTTGGTAGTCAATTTTAGAAGTCTAGTGAAAATAACTCCAAGGAAATGAATGCCATTTTTTATGGCCTATCAAAGGAAAAACTTGTGAAGGTGATAAAATATTTATCAACCAAATATATATGGGACAAATTTAGTATAATATATTATGGAGATACCAAGGTGAAGATGAATAAATTGTAGACCCATCAGAGATAGTTTTAAAGTCTTAAGATGAGTGAAGATGAAATAGTTTCTTCTTACCTATTGAAGGTTGATGAAATTGTCAATGTCATTAGAGGATTAGGACAATAAGTGAAATAATATACAATTTTTCAAAAGGTATTGAGATCACTAACTCTTAATTTTGATTCTAAGTTGTTTGTAATAGAAGAGATGAATATTTAGAAAAGATTGAAATGAATGGGCTTCATGTCATTTTGACTACCTGTGAGATGACAAGAAATGAAGGGATACCAAGAAGGAAATAACATTTAAAACTGAGAAGAAATCAAAAACAAAGAATATCAAGGATGAGGAATGTTTATATGTTGATGATGCTCAACTGATAGCCATGTTTGCAAGGAAATTGAGGTTTTTCTTAGGTAAATACAAGGTAAGTTACCCTTTAAATGTTTCAGCTATGGTAAGATTAGTCACTTTGCATTTAAGTTCACTAATAAGGATAATATTGAGTATGATGAAGAACATCATGAACATCATGCAAATGATAATAAGGTCTATAAGCCTAACAAAAATAAGGATTTTAATCAGTATGAAGGTATAAAAGGGTCATTCAAGAACAAGAGAATTTTCTACACCAAAGAAGATAATATATCATCTGATGTAAGTGACATAAGTACATTTGATAGTGATGATGGTAGTAATGACCCTGAACATGAAAATAATGAAACCTTATTCATGGTCATAAAATTAGACAATGAGGATTTCTCAAATTGGAAAGGACTTATGGTTGATGTAAAATCAGATGAAGAAGAATCTAAAGTAAAACTTGAGGCAAAATTGGTGAGTGCTCTAGAGGAGTTGAAGTTTCAAAGAATAAAGAATCACAAACTAATATCATTAGTTAAAGACTATCAAGAGTAGATTAGTTTGTCTAAGGAGAGATTGAGTAACACTTCTAAGGACTATGATGAGATCATCAGTCAAATTGAAGTATAGATGATGATAGTCACTACTAGATTAAAAACTAATAAGGAAGAATGAAGTAGTTATGAAATTCAAGTGGAATCCTTAATATCTGAATTATATCAAGCATATATCAAGGTTAAGACCTTTGTGAAGTTTGAAAAGAGCACTAAGGTTATAGATGACTCTTAAGTAGTCATAAGTCTACAAGTAATAAGTTAGTTATTGGTTTCAAACAAGACCAAAATGAGGCATCTAAATTCAAATATAATGTTGTTGAATACAATAAATTCAACATCAAAATACCTATCAAATAGCGTAATGCTATAAGGTAGCTAGTCCATTCAATGGTTACTATTTTGTATGTAGATAGTTTAGTCATAGAGTAAGAGAGTGTAAAAGACCCTCTAAGAATGAGTAATCATAGTACTATGTAAGAAGTCATAGTTCACATCAGCCAATAGGTATGTATGAGGTTATTTGATATAGTTTTCATAATGTGGGACACATTTTAGGATTTTTCCCTAATAGAGTTAGAAGGCCATACAATCAAAACAAGAGGTTTGAAGCTCATAGAGTGAAAGAGATAAGGGAAATAAATGTGTGGAAACCAAATATAGTAAAGGTTGTTATGAGGATGTTTTGAGATCATTTTAATGCATTATAATTGTTGACCCATTTTTCCCATAGGCAAAATTTTGGTCACCTTCTTCACCTGCTGTTTAATGCTAGTCATTTTTGAGTATAGTAGGTTTAGAGAGTTCATTTCATGCCCTGGTTCATTTTTTCAACCACCCTTGGTTCAAAGGGTTCATCATTCGGTTCAAGCATCTCTTTTCAAATAGCATTGAACTATTGTACCATTGAACTAAATTTTTGGGTCAACTGGCCAGGTTTAATGTACTTGGTTCAATAACAAAAAAAAAAGGGTTCAACACTTTAGTTCAATGGGGGATTGGTTCATGCAAGGAGTTCAATGGTTTATTTCATACTTCATTGGCTTTTATGTCCTTTGGCATTGGCGCACAATGCTTGAACCAAGCCATTGAACCATTTTTTGGTTCAACACACTTGGTTCAATGACAAAAGGTTTAATTGAATGGTTTAAAGGCAGGGTTCAATGAAAAGTTCAATGGAAGGGTTCAAAGGTTCATTGGCATGCTCGATTGAACCATTGAACTATTGAACCTTTTTTGGTTTAATGGCTTGGTTCAACACGCTGGTTCAATGCATGGTTCAAGGGTATGCCCTTGAACCAAAGGGCAGTCAATAGTCAAATGACCTTTTCAAAGGGCTAACACTTCGATGATTTCAAAGATTCAGGCACTTTAATAATAAAGGAATGGGCCAAATAGGATTCTCATGGACAATTTGTTTGTAGAAATACATGGTCAAAGCTCAAAGTCAAAGCAAAAGAATTTTTACAGACATTTTGTCTACAGAAAATATAGCGAAGCCACAAGACCCAGGGAAATTAACTCAGGGAAATTGTCCATGGATAATTTGCCTGTGGCAGCCTGGGAGGACATTTCAAAAGGCAAAGAGACCCACCAAAGTTCCCAAAGGGTAGATGCCCTTATGGGGGACTTCCGACCAGGTCGAGATGACTTTTCAAAGGGTGGAAGGTGCCAGGAGAATTATCAAAGGCAGAGAAGTACCGCAGACAAAGCCAATGAACATGATGATGATCGTGAGGCCGTCAAGTTTAAAAAGGGAAAATAGTCATTGGCATTTAAGCAAGGACATCCCTGAGCATGTCAAATTTAACAAGGCCATTTAATCATTGCATTTTCAATTTGGAAGAGTGATAACATGAAAAAAGAGAAGGAGCCAGAATGTAGTGACCCGCCAAGGAGTTCGCCTAAAGGGCCAAGTGGCTAGAAAAGACAAAATTGAGAAAGGACAAATCAAACAAAGTGACAGACAAGGTACAGGAGTGACAAGGTAGCCCAAGTGGCAATGGATAGAGTGAGCTAGCAGTTGATCCAAGTGGTGCCATTTGGGAAGTGACTTCAGTAGGTGAAGCAGTCCCTATAAATTAATAATGAAAGGCACAAATAGTTGAGATAAAATTAGTTTTCCTCCATTTTTTATTAAATGGATTGACAAACCATGTAAGTCATCAAAAAAGGGGATGATTTTTGAGCAAAGGCACAGTCCATCTAATTCCTTGAGTGACTTGTTCTTCCCAATGAGAGACGCGACAGGCCAACTTGCCAAAAGAAGCACCAAGTTCTCTTCTTGCTTTTGTCCTATATATCACAAACTTCTCATTATGGTAAAGGGATATTCCACATTTGTAATTGGCGCAGCTCTGCAAAATTTCACCTAGATCAATACAAATGCAATTTTTTAACTCCATTTGGATAGACATTTTTGTGTATGCATTGAATGTTTGCTTGTGTCCAGTCATTGTCTTTTGATGCTCTCATAGGTTCAACACTAGCAGACCTACTGTCTACAAGGCACCATTATTGTAGCTGATAGGAGAAGAGCAGTATTTGAGAGTGAAGGAGTAGAAGAAATTACTTCATAAGTGTGTGTTTCATAGCACCTTGGGTGATTTCTATTTTGGAATTTCCATTGAAGCCTCCCTAACAGTTTTAGTAGCCTGGTCCTTCTGCCAAGTGCATAGTGTATGTATGCATTTGTCTGATTCTGAGAGTGGATGTGTGAAGGTCAACATTTCATTTTGGTGCATCACCTCTTTTAGAGTAGGTTGTTTGTTTTTTGCATTTCTTCTCCCTTTTCATCCCCCCCTTATTTTATATATATATATATATATATATATATATATATATATATATATATATATATATATATATATATATATATATATATATATATATATATATAGCTATTAACTTTTGTTGGAAACAACACGATGCATCAAAGGGAGCTAACCCTTATCTAGAGACTCTCCTCTCCTACTTCACCATCGCATAGGTGAGAGAGGAGTTTCCATGTTGTGAGGAGAGGGCAGGAACTTGTTTTCCTACCATTGGGTGTAATTTCCTGCGTCAACAGTTCTGGCATGCCCAGTGGGACACAAGTTTTCAATGAAGTAAAGTTTTAGGATTGATGCTGGTCCTATTATAGCAAATCGAGTACCTTCATCATCTAGTGACTCTGAGTTAAATCTACTAGTTAAGCAGCCTGGTGCCATCAAAAATCATTTCTTGTATGTATAATCCTTTTGCACAAAATCATGGGTTGTGTTTTCCTTCATATAATTTTGATCAGACTCAAAATATTTAGAGAATCCCCTCAAGTAGCTCTCCTAGTTGCCCTGTAACTATAAGGGAGGTGGCATTGGAATTTGAAAGGTAGACAATGGAATTTAATAGGCTGGAAGAGCAGTACAAATATCAACAAGAGTTGATGTATAAAGAGGAGTGCTTGTTTAGGCAAGCACGGGCCTTGCAATCCATGGAGGAGGAGGTAACAAAATGGATAAATCCATCTATTCAAGGCAGTCAGCCTTATACACCCCCTCCTATCCTAAAGAAAACCCCCTCTTTTGCAATAAATCCATTTTATCAGATTACACTTGCTCACTCTAGCTTATCAAATATAGCTGCTCCCAATCCCGTGCACCTGGCTTTCCAACACCAAATGACATCAGAATAGCCTCCCTTGGAAATGAACCTTCTGAGCTCCTTAAATCATGAATTCTCTATGGAAAAGAGTACCACCAGCCATCACTTCCCTCTTCAAAAGGCTCCTCCAATGCACCAATAGTTTTTTCCTTGCATTCCCCAACCTCCCTAAGTCCTTTAGTATAATGCATAGATTCTGAGTTGGAGGAAGGAATGCCAGGAACCAGCTCTGAGATTTAGAGAGGATCATGCTGGAGACCTCTAAGAAAGACTCTTTTAGGACCATCTAGCCAAGAAAATTGAAGATTTAGAAGCTAGGATAAAGCTGCTCCTTGATAGAGAGATAAAATTTCTAGACCTTGTGGAGGAGCCCCAGGACCTTGGAGAAAACAAAGTTGCTCCCTGTTCACAGGAGCAAAATTCTAATTTTGAGATCTTGAATTATGGGAAAATAGTGGAATCATGGGACAGCAAGGAAAAAGAGAAGCAAGGTTTTTCTCAAAACCTTGAAGAAGCTAAAACTGCTCCTACTGATGATTATGCTGGTGACCTCTAGGAGAAGCTTTTCCAAGAAGATATGGCCAAGATAATTACGGAGTTGGAATCCAGAGAGAGATTCCTCAGCCAATGTGTAATGGATGGTTCAGACCAAACAACACATTCCATGTCTGAACACACCCCACCTACACATTTCCAAGAGAGATATCAGGCCACACCTAGTATTGATGAAGTGCTGACTAAGTGGAAAGAGGAGAATCATTCGATTCTAGCTCAAGGATTGCTTCCTGTTCCACATGTTTTCTCCACTTCGCCCCTTCTCAAGGAAGAACCTATTTTGCAAGAGGCAGGTGAGGAGCAAAAGATCTAATCTACAAGTCTTCAAGAGGTTTTAGTGGGTGACAATGAAGAAGAAATCATCATTTATGCTCCTTGTGAATACCTTATCAGTAGTGGAGAAGATGCAGGTCCTGCGTATATGCAGATGTTCCAGCAATACGAAGAAGGACAAATGCATGGTAAGCTCTCTTCCCCTCTGTTTGATGAACTTCCTTGCTGTTTTGATGAGGATGACTACATTAAAGGGCCTAAGTTAGAGGAGGATTAGGAGAATATTTTTGAAAATCTAGAGAACTTGATCAGCAAAGAGGAAAAAGAGAGGTCTGTCTTCTTGGAGGAATGCCTTGAAGAAGAGAGTTTTAAACAGAGAAGTGATGTTCTATGGGATGAGC
Organism: Torreya grandis; assembly: GCA_037957365.1. Taxonomy (NCBI): domain Eukaryota; kingdom Viridiplantae; phylum Streptophyta; class Pinopsida; order Cupressales; family Taxaceae; genus Torreya; species Torreya grandis. The sequence goes on along the minus strand of JARHVA010000771.1, from coordinate 4,109,252 downwards.
AATCATTTTGTGAGTCCATTTCAGACATCACTATAGTCACCCTTCTTTAAGAAGGCCAAGAAGAATCAGAGGATAAGTCTGACAAGATTCTCAGCGAGGCAGAAGGGAGCAAGTCAGACCATGATATATTGCAAAAGAATTGCAAAGATCAAGAGGCTTATGGTGATGAGCCAGTACCCATTGATTTCTTAGTGAGGAGCACTAATATCAGGGACCAACATTCAATAGGCTTCCAAGGACAAATAGAATACATATATGTTAGAGGCATGTTCGATTTTGATCCACTCAGATACCAGCGAACTCAAGTGACAGGCAAGAGGAGCAAGTCACCATCTCTTTCTTCCGTTCAGCTATTTGCCTGGCACCATAAGTCTTCTTGCTAAGAAGGGGATCTAAGAAGTTTTCCTTTTAATCTAAGAGGGAGGTGAGCTTTCTTGATTAGCTATACATAATAGTTTTCTTTTAGTTGTTTTTTCCTATTTTCCCTAAGTGCAGTTTGTATAGGTAGTGTTTTTAGCCTTATGTGTTTCCCTTTGCGTATGGGGTAAAGCTTCATGTTTGATTCTCAAACCTTTCAGGATATTGATTAATTCTTTCATAGCTACATCTGATTCTATTACCAATGTATTTTAAGGCAACTAGATTCTAAGCACAGTAGGAATGCTTCCCTTGTGAGTCAATAATTGTTGACCCATTTTGCCCACAGGCAAAATTTTGGTCACCTTCTTCACCTGCTATTTAATGCCAGTCATTTTTGGGTTTAGTAGGTTTGGAGAGTTCATTTCATTCCCTAGTTTAGTGGTTCAACCACCCTTGGTTCAAAGGGTTGATCATTCGGTTCAAGCATCTCTTTTTAAATAGTGTTGAACAATTGTACCGTTGAACCAAATTTTTGGTTCAATGGGCCAGGTTCAATGTACTTGGTTCAATAATTTAAAAAAGGGTTCAATGCTTCGATTTAATGGGGGATTAGTTCATGCAAGGAGTTTAATGGTTTATTTCATACCTCATTGGATTTTATGTCCTTTGGCATCGGCGTGCAATGCTTGAACCAAACCGTTGAACCATTTTTTCGTTTAACACACTTGGTTCAATGACAAAAGGTTTAACCAAATGGTTTAAAGGTAGGGTTCAATGAAAATTTCAATGGAAGGGTTCAAAATTCCATTGGCGTGCTCGATTTAACCATTGAACCGTTGAACCTTTTTGGTTCAACGGCTTAGTTCAATAGGCTAGTTCAATGCATGGTTCAAGGGTATGCCCTTGAACTGAAGGGCAGTCAATTGTCAAATGACCTGTTCAGAGGGCTAACACTTCAATGATTTCAAAGATTTAGGCACTTCAATAATAAAGGAATAGGCCGAATAAGATTCCCGTAGACAATTTGTCCACAGAAATACGTAGTCAAAGCTCAAAGTCAAAGTGAAAGAATTTCTGTGGACATTTTGTCTGTGGAAAATACAGCGAAGCCACAAGACCCAGGGAAATTAACTTAGGGAAATTGTCCACGGACAATTTTCCTGTGGGAGCCTGGGAGGACAGTCCAAAAGGCAAAGAGACCTGCTGAAGTTCCTGAAGGGTAGGTGCCCTTGTGGGGGACTTTTGGTCGGGTCGAGAGGACTTTTCAAAGGGTGGAAGGTGCCAAGAGAATTAACAAAGGTAGAGAAGTGCCACAAACAAATCCAATGAACCCGATGATGGCCGTGAGGTTTTCAAGTTTAAAAAGGGAAAATAGTCATTGGCGTTCAAGCAAGAACATCCCCGAGCACATCAAATTTAACAAGGACATTTAACCATTGGGTTTTTAATTTGGAAGAGCACTAACATGAAAAAAGAGAAGGAGCTAGAATGTAGTAACCCGCCAAGGAGTTCACCTAAAGGGCCAAGTAGCCAAAAAAGACAAAACTGAGAAAGGACAAATCAAACAAAGTGATAGACAAGGTGCAGGAGTGACAAGGCGGCCCAAGTGGCAACGGACAGAGTGCGTTGCTAGTTGATCCAAGTGGCACCATTTGGGAAGTGACTTCAGTAGGTGGAGCAGTCCCTATGAATTAATCATGAAAGGCACAAATAGTTGAGATAAAATTGGTTTTCCTCCATTTTTTATTAAATGGATTGATAAACCGTGTAAGTCATCAAAAAAGGGGATGGTTTTCAAGTAGACAAAGGTGCAATCCATTTAATTCCTTGAGCGACTTGTTCTTCCCAATGAGAGATGCGATAGGCCAACTTGCCAAAAGAAGCGCCAAGTTCTCTTCTTGCTTTTCTCCTATATATCATAAACTTTTCATTATGGTAAAGGGATCTTCCACATTTGTAAAGGGCGTAGCTTTGTAAAATTTCACCTGGATCAATACAAATGTAGTTTTTTACCTCCATTTGGATAGACATTTTTTTGCATGTGTTGAATGTTTGCTTGTGTCCAGTCATTGTCTTTTGATGCTCTCATAGGTTTAACACCAGTAGACATGCTATCTACAAGGTGCCATTGTTGTAGCTGACAAGAGAAGAGCAGTATTTGGGAGTGAAGGAGTAGAAGAAATTACTTCATAAGTGTGTGTTTCACAGCACCTTGGGTGATCTCTATTCTAGATTTTCCATTGAAGCCTCCCTAATAGTTGTAGCAGCCTGGTCCTTTTGCCAAGTGCATAGTGTATGTATGCATTTGTCTGATTTTGAGAGTGGATGTGTGAAGGTCAACATTTCATTTTGGTGCATCGCCTTTTTTAGAGTAGGTTGTTTGTTTTCTACATTTCTTCTCCCTTTTCATACCCCCTTATTATATCTATATATATATATATACCTGTTAACCTTTGCTGGAAACAACATGATGCATCAAAGGGAGCTAGCCCTTATCTAGAGACTCTCATCTCCTGCTTTGCCATCCCACAGGTGAGAGAGGAGTTTCCATGTTGTGAGGAGAGGGTAGGAACTTGTTTTCCAGCCACTAGGTGCAATTTCTTATGTCAACAATAATTCCTTTAGTTTTTTTCTTTCAGGTATCATAATTACAAGTTTCCATGACTGTGTTTTGAGGCTAGTTGGTAGTTCAAAGTGAGTATTTTATAGAGAAGAGTTTGAGCCTATATACCCTAAGTTAAATTATAAAATTAAGTTTTTTATGAACCTAAGGTCATGAGTTTTATGAATATGTGATTTTTTTCATATTTTTTTAGCTAATTGGTGTTTTATCTTTAGTAGTTCAAGCTACACTTTATGGGTATGCACAAGCCTAATTATGAATAATACTAATGGTGTACTTCAAGTCATGGTTTAAGATAAAAGGTGTTGTGGAGCATAGATGATATTATAAAGGGTATATTTGAGTGTCATATTATGTTATACTACCATTTGATGTGTTTTAATGTGTACCAAGGAAGGCAAAGTGTAATGTGTCATAAAGTAGACCTAATAGGATTAGGTCTCCATGAGACCTAAAGATGAGATTAGGCCTAATTGATGTATGTTAGACCTAAATGGAATAAAATAATGTTTGATTAATGTTTATAATATGTCATAAGATCTAATCCATGGCTGACCTAAGAGGTTAAGGGTGTTTGGCTAACTAAGAAGGATGTGAACAAAAGGCTTGTATAAATACAAGGCAATTTTTAGGCCTATGTTTGTGTAAAGAGTGTAATCAAACAAAAATAATATATTGAAGAGAAAAATGAGGTATTTTATACCATAAAATGAGTATATGTTTTTTGATGAATATTTTATATAGGTTATGGATATGATTATGAATTTTATATGACCTAATCAAGTTAAGAAGAGGGTTAGTTGAGTGAAGGAGGTCAGAGACTAGTTTGAGAGGGATAGAAGTGTGTGAAGATATAAAGGAGATAATCATATATTTTATGAGAAATAAGGGAAGGTGATTAAAGGTTTCATGTGACTAAGTTGGTAGTGAGTCATCTAGAGGCCTCCTTACAAGTTGGTACTTACTAAAGCTTAGTTGAGTTGGTGCTTAGCTAGTTGGGATTAGTACTCCATGTGGATTTGGTGCTTCACTAAATTTGATGTTTATATTATAAGATAATAGTCCATTTGCATATATCAATGGGTTTTCTTCCCATTTAGGTTTTCCCACATATGTTATGTGTTTCATGCTTATGTAGATAGGTGCTTATGCTTGCTAGATACATGTGTTTGATTGAATGGTTCATGATTGTTTAAGTAAAATTGATAAGAAATGTTTTTTTAAGAATAATTCACCCCCCCCTCTTAGTCATTTTGTTTTAAATAGCTATAATGTGACTTCTTAGTCAAAGAACCGTTATAACTTGTAAGGTGATGAATTCCACCCTGTACAATCAAAAAATGAAAAAAGGAAATATGTGTTTTGTTTCTGATTCTCAGGACCCCATAGATGGGAAAGATAAGATCATACTGTAAAATTGCCCTTCATGTAGAAAAATAATCAAGTAAACTATGTGATTTTTGTCACTCATGCTCCCTAAAGGGGTAAGGGGAGAGCATAGACATGCTAGTTTATGTAAAGAAAAATTAAATCAAATTTACTTTAAGCTAATGACAAAGTGCAAGTGCTCTCAATAACATGAAATTTAAAGTTTATATTCATTTTTAAGCACCAAATATAAAGATGAATTAAATTTACCTTGTTAATTATGTAAAATAACCTTTTAAGTTACAAAAATCTCTAAGGAAAAATGATTTAACTATTTGAACAATGATTTTGGCTAGTGAAGGAAGTTATATTTTTGTAGTTTTAGGCCTCAATAAATATCACATAAGGTGATCATGTCATTATGTAAGATGATCTTTTTCTTCTACAGGATGATACTACCAATTACAATTCAATGTCTCCACTCTACATTAGATCAGAAAGATAGTTTTGGTGATCTCACTGATTAGTAGGATGACCTTGTCATTTTATAAGACTATTTCTCTATTTCAATAAAAAAAAATACATAATTTACCTCTTTATTAACGTTATTATTTAACACACCAAGTTCACTGTGAATGAGTCAATATTGTAGTTTAACATGTCAATCCTACTGATTAAATAAAAAAATAGGGAGACTAGAAGAGTGAATTCAAAATTTTATAGGTCAATACTAATAAATCATAAGTCAATCCCACCAATTATAGGAAATCAAGAAGATGTCAATATCATGACCTCACTGATTATTTGTCAATCTCACTGATATGCAAGGTAATCTTGTCGATGCGTAGGTAAATTTCATCAATATATTCAAACATACAAATAACATATAGAGTAATAAAATGTAATCTCACTGATACATAGGGCAATCCCACTATTTATGGGGTCAATCTTACTAATTCATAGGACAATCTTATTGATACACAAGAGACAAAACATACAAAAACTAGATGAAAATAGGTAAAATAATTGTTAAAAAATAGTCTAATTATGTAATTAGAAGACTTAAAATACTTATAAAGAGATTTATGTGGTGTATGGTCCCACTGAGTGTGCTAGATGTAAACACAAAAATACAAAAGAGGTTAATTCATTTTTTAGTGAGCAAAATAAAGACCATAACATCTCGTGCATGGTCCTTAGATTGGGTAAGACTTGAAGAAATAAACAATGAATTGGAAGGCTAACCAAGAAACTTTTACCTCCCATTTGGATTTTCCCTTCAAATCTCACATATGTACATGTTTATGCCTAGATTTTAGAGTATGAGGTGTTTATCAATGTTGTTACGTCATCTAAGCATAATCTCCCCTTAAGTACATATGATTGTTGAATAATTGAGAAGAAAGGCGAAACTTGATAAGTGAAAGTGGATATCTAAAATGGCAACACTACAATATTTTTAAAGGCTTAAAAATAATGGTAAATGGTTGTTGCATTTATAAATTCATCAATTCCACTTGGCTATCAAATGAAAATCAAGATGAGTGGATGAGAGTCAGTCAACCTTGGTAGGAAAAATTTAATTAATATTTGGCACTAATTAGGCATGGCTTTCTAAATTATGGTATTTATTTACATTTTTTGTTAGTGTTTGACAACTCTCATGATGGCACCATCATTATTTATATTTATCCATGATGTCATCATTTGGCCACTTGCCATAATTAGAAGAATAATTCAATTAAAGAATTAAGAAAAATAAAAAATTCTAAAAGCTATGTAATTTTTTATTAGAAAAAGATTAGGCTAATAAATTGAGTTTAATTAACTTAATTAAAAGCAAAGTGACTTTTGGAAGTTAAAGAATTATTTAACATAATTAATCCCAAAACAATATCTTGCACAATCATAATTTGATTCGAGATGAATTAAGTGGAGCTGATAGTCATGTATGCTCCATATCTCCAATTAGGGATGCACAAATACATTTTAGAAGATGTATGCCAAATGAGAAAAATAATTTGGGCATTTTAGTTATTTGTGTGTTATTACTAAAAATCATTCTAATTATAATTTTGACAAAAGAGTGGTGTTAATTAAGTGTCTTGAATGATAAGACCATTTGAATTGTATGAAAATCATAAGGACCACTTATGATATTTTTAGTAAGTGATGAGTGATCACAAGATGTTTCTCATATATGCAAGTGTTCTTCTATGTGACAAAGATATTGTGCCATGGGCATGTTAAATTTATGGGATGGAATCCCAACAAACCCCTTGGAGATAGATACCACCATTGAGTGGTTGTCATCCTCCTCATGGTGGAGGAGTTCAGTATTTGATGTTAGTGTATTATATTGTATTATATTTAATTATTTGTGGATTAATATTCCTTCCACCCCTTCAACATAGGGGAAGATTTTTTATTTAGAATTAGCACATAACAATTTTAAATGAAGTTGATACTTTATAATTATCATGTGAAAACAACGTAAGTCCTTTGACTGGATTTATATTTTCTATGATGATATGTGTTATTTTTTATCATATTCATATACCATTTATACTAAATCATTTATATTCCTTGACCTTAGATATATAGAGTTCTTTTCTTCATGTTGGATAGAGAGGTTATGTATTTAGAGTGAAATGATGCCTCCATGTGTTTTAAACTTTATTCCTATTGGGAGGAAACATGTTTCAGATTTGACACTTACACATTATTGAGTAGAAAACCTATTAAATTTATGCTAGTATACATACTTCATATCATGCAAGGGTAGTGAATAGTTCTATTTTTGATTTGTTGATATTTTATCTCTCTACTCCCAATTGTGGCCTTTCAAATCCATACTATTCAGTATTATTATATTTGAAAATTTTAACTTATTCAATTGATGTAACTTGCTTGAAATTATTTCAAGCATTAATTAGGACTTCTAAGTTGATTTGAAATCTTATTTCATTATTTTCCTTGTTATGGATTGGAGGTTATTTATTCCTTTATTATTTTTAATTTTTATTAAAATTTGGAGATCTTACATTTATTATATGTATTCAATTTTGATTAGAATATGTTGTTTAGTTGTCTTTCACATTCATTATTGTTTGGGTTGAATTGGGGGGGTTGGTATTTTTCATTTTATCTCCTTTTGGGACTGAGTTGGGTTGATTAATCAATTTAAATTTTCACTTATTATGTGTGTTGATTTGATGAGATGTTTTTGGGTACCTTTCACCTTGTGTGAGTATGGGAGTATTAGGTGAGAATTATCTCATTAGTCTCAGATTATAGGGAATGCTGATTAACTTGTTGATAAAGTTAGGAGACGTTGTCTCATATGTTTTATTTTCAAATGGATATAAGGATGATGTGAACCTTAGTCTTGTTTATGTTGTTGCTATCATATGTTTCCTCATAACTCCAAAGTGATGGAGATGGATTGTGTTGTAATATTGGCTACACCTTGGTGTAGATATCTAATTGGATTATGGGCATCACAAGGTGTTTCTAAATTCCTCCCAATGGTTTTTATGATTTGGGTTTGAGCATTAGAAGAGTGTCTAAATTCCTCCTAATGTTTTATGTGATTGTATTTTTGGCATTCGGATGAGTTTAAAAATTCCTCCTATTGGATTGATGTATTAGGGTTTGTGTATTGGGACTAATGTCCAAATTCATCCTAATAGGCTCTTTTATTTAGTTTTGAAATTAAGACTATGCCTAAAGTCCTCCCAATGGCATTTTTTTTTAAAAGTCTAGGAAAAGAGATATAATAATCCCAATTCCTATTTCACCTCAAAGAAAGGTTTGAGAAATGATGAAAATTATTTTCTTAATGTCTTCTTGAATTATTTCCATTGATTATATTGTGGACATTATTTTCCATCTAGTGATTTAAGAACCTCTTAATTTTTTAAATGATCTCTTATAGCTAACCTTGTGGGATTCATATGTTTAAATAATTTTATCATGATTGACATAATAATTAAGGGACAAGAGAAAAATAAAAATTCTCTTTTTACTCTTAGATAAAAATAAAATAAAATAAAAATAAACTAAATTAAAAAAATAACTCCTTACTTATCTACATAGACATGACACTTGGTACATTGTTATACATGGTATTATCATTAAGTCACAACTGAATGGAACTAAATAATTTTTTATTATATGTTATCATAACTTGAAAAATAATATTATAAATAAAAATTAAAATTATCCCTTGAAGCATGACTCACATTTAGTGGAGTTGACTTATTTTTAGCCATGGATATTTTAGTGTATTATAATTTGTTATATTTTAGTAGAGATATGAGATAATTGGCATGGAAAGACTGCTAAGGTGAGTTATAATTAATTTTAAAGGTTTTTATATCATCAATTAAACTATATTTCAAACATTTTAATGTATTCCAAGAGGGATTCTAAAAATTGAAGGTGAATGCAAGTTCCAATTTACACCTTTCTTATTTATTTGTGTTTGTGGTATACTTACAATGATATCATATTATTCAAGAAATGATATGTTGATTTAAATTTGGTTCACATGATATGTTGAGATATTATTATTATTATTATTATTATTATTATTATTATTATTATTATTATTATTATTATTATTATTATTATTATTATTATTATTATTATTATTATTATTATTATTATGTATGCATTATGTGTTTCTAATTATTACTTGAGATTTTTATATCTAGTTGTTTTGGCTATCTAGCCCAGAGAAATTTTATGGATGAAATGATGTGTAGGTTATAGGAAGCCAGTTGAGGGAATAAGGACTACAAAAATCATGAGAACACTAGTATTATTATATGAATATTAACCTACATGGCACCTTAATTAGAATCTAATTCGATTTTTTCTCTATAAACTAGTTTTGAGTGTTTGGTATTTTGGACCTCCCTAGCACTATTCATAACCCTTTACCATAACTTAAAAGTTTTTTATCCTTATAGTGACATATAAAGGTTATTAATAAAGTAACTCAACTTTCTACTTTCAAAAAATCTTAGATGGAAAAAATACCCATTTTTTTAAGGTAGTACTTAAAAGGTGAAAAATATATATTTTAAAATGTATTTAAGGCCCTTTGGCCAAAATGAGGGACTTGGACCTATTTTGAGTCTTAAATAAGTTATTAGGATAGCACATGTGACAATTTATGGCATGGCAAAGATAGATTATAATTATCATGGGTGAGACTTACTTTCCCACATGGGTTTCTAAGGGTAGTTATAGCTTAGTAAGAATTTTGAAGGAAGGGCCAAGGAATGGTAAAGTACAAGTGTCACCTTTACATTGGTCATTATGTTCAGTGTATTTTATATAATAGGATATAAATCCTTCCTTAGAGAGTATTTTTTTGGTCGTGATTTTCATTTTGAGAGGTGAGATTAAGCTTAAGGAAAAGGAAGAAACTTTGAGTAAATGAGGATTGCATGCAGCAAGGCATCTTGTAGGAGGAGTTATTGCATAAGAATAAGTGGAGGAACCAAGGTAGAATTTCCTACTTCACCTATGAATTATTTTATTTTATGATTAAAAAATAATCTCTTGTTCGTTTCTTTTGTGAGAGCTTTTAAAGGGTTGTATTTCCATATGCCTTTAGCTTTTTTATGGTTTGCTTACTATGGTTGGGCTTATATACACCATATTAATTTTGGCCCTCTTAGGGAAATGGAGATGAAAAAATACACCCACTTTTTAATTTTACTTTGGAAACCATTTATTTGACATTAAATTATATTTTTGGGATACCCAAATGGGCTTATATTGTGTGTTTCATATATTTCTTCATTTGATAGGGTTTGGGCATGATAAGTATATTCTAAAGTCCTCATACATGGGGTTTGGGAAACAAGAAATTGAAGACTTTACAAAGTCACCCCATGGAAATGGATAAGGGTTTAGGTAAGGGGAGGCATTAAAAATTCCTCTTTCTCCCACTCCTTTGAGTGGAGAGTAGTAATACACATCCACATGAGTGATTATTTATCCTTGATTTATATTGTAATCTATTGTGGTAGCCATGTGTCATAAAATGCTTTAGATTTTTATGTTTAAATGGATATTATATTCATAATAATGTATTTGTATGAGATTTTACTTGTAAAGAAGAAATATATGTCAAACCTTATATCCATACTTGTCAATTATCTCTTACCCACACATTGCCTTACCTTATACTTTTTAATAGTAACTATGCTCAAATATATGAATCCTTGGCTCAGGGATGCCTAGGATATCCACCTAATGATGGAAAAAGAATGTGAGGCAAGCAACTCCATGGTTTGGCATCTTGTTGTATATTAGATATTGGATTGGAGGACTAATTGTATATAATTTATATTTATAAACTTTATGCAATTGTTAGTTCACTATGGGATCCATTAAACTATAATAGATTAAATTTATGACTTTTTATAAATAAATATATAAATGTATTCTTTAAAATTGAAAGCATTGTAGAATTCATTTGGGTAACTATTAAAATAAAGATAAAATTTTAATTGGTGGTGTGTGTGCGTACACACACACACCCACAAGTACATATTTACATACATACATATATGTATGTATGTACGTACATATGTGTGTGTGTGTCTATGTTTGTGATGTCATTTCAAACCTTATAACCCAAATTGATTATTTATTTTTCATGAATATAATAAAACTAAGAAAATGGCATATTTCATACACAAATTACAATCTAATATTCTACACACACACACACACACACACACACACACACACACACACACACACACACACACACACACACACACACACACACACACACACACACACACACACACACAAAATATGTATGTACATACATGTGTGTGTGTATGTACATACACACACATGTATGTACATACATATTTTGTGTGTGTGTGTGTGTGTGTGTGTGTGTGTGTGTGTGTGTGTGTGTGTGTGTGTGTGTGTGTGTGTGTGTGTGTGTGTGTGTGTGTGTGTGTGTGTGTGTGTGTGTGTGTGTGTGTGTGTGTGTGTGTGTGTGTGTGTGTGTGTGTGTGTGTGTGTGTGTGTGTGTGTGTGTGTGTGTGTGTGTGTGTGTGTGTGTGTGTGTGTGTGTGTGTGTGTGTGTGTGTGTGTGTGTGTGTGTTTGTGTAGAATATTAAATTGTAATTTGTGTAGGAAATATGCCATTTTATTAGTTTTATTATATTCATGAAAAATAAGTAATCTATTTTGGTTATAAGGTTCAAAATGACATGTTTTTCCCTAGGCCTGAAAAGGGTTAGTTTACTTCATACAATATTTCCACTATACTAAAATCACCTAAATCCTCAAAAATTAATGTTTATATTATTTATAATAAAATTGAACATTTATATCATCTCAATCTTGAACATTTGAAAAATACCAATTAGGAATATATCCTTTAGTTCTAGACCTTATCACTCCTAAAAGGCTTACATTTGACATCACATTGTGCCTAGTTTCTTATATTATAGTCCAAACCTTATAATTTTGATAACTAAGATCTCATGTGTTGTATAGAAAGATCAAAACCTGAAATACATCCTTCACTATTATTTATAGATCCTCAACTATTTTTTATCTTTATAGACAATATTGGCCTTAGAAGGACACTAGTGTCAATGTTAGTTTTTAGATCCTTATCTAGTGTCGAGTACTAAAAATTCATCCAAATTAAAAATTATTCAAAACCTATGGGTTATCCTATTTGTCTTATTAAACCCTAACATGATATAGTTTCAAAATGTGAAATATAAATATAAGTCTAAGCTTTGTCATTAATCATTTATAAAAATACCAGGAAAGCACCTATTGAAGCTCATTAAATCAATTGCATAACTAAATTATACTACGATATTCCTCCCTATTTTTATATCAATCATAAGAATAGTCATAAAAAAAGTTTTGAATATATAAAAAGTATCCCATGAGTGGTATTTTTTAATTTATAAAATAGATCATCACATGCATCTACATATAGTATATTACAATAGCATTCATACACAATTCCATACATAAAGGAAAAATACATAAGTCTAAGGCCCTCCTTGGAGTTCTATATTTTTAGGTGTTTCTCATTCACAGAGGGGTCTTTAAGTTCATCTTGATGTTGTGAGTCTACTAATCCATTTTTGGAAAATACATCCCAATGGTGAAGGAAGGTGAATGTCTAGGGTTTGATACATAAGTATACATATAAAACTTGTGTTCTAGATATAAACACATTAGAATAAAGGTGACATAAACTTAGAATAATAAAGTTAGTCACATCGCAATCCATCACATATTCTTTAATAGATAGTAGTGTCATATAATGGATAGTTGCATTGATGGTAGTGTTTATAGATCTCGAAACATCATTTCCATAACTTGGTGACTATATCAGAATCATGATTCTACACACTTATACTTGTGTACAATGTATATATTCTTGTGAATTATAAATCTAGCTAAATATCATTTCTTCTTGGCATTATAATCAATATAACATCTTTCAAATTTGATACTTTTGATATTTAACATATCTCATTATTATAATTTAGAATATTCATTTATCTAAGTTTATAATTAATTTTCCTACTCTAAAATAGTTTTTTCCATGCTTGTGTATGGGACATTATACCCACTTAACCCTACACACCTATTAAAAAGGTGTTAAACATTTTTTAAACACCTTTGTGTCTTCTTGTGCAAAACCCTAGTTTGAACTAGGGTTTCCTGATTTCTATTTTATGATTTATAACTTTTTATAATATTAAAATCAAATTTTCATGTATTACAAAAGAATTAATAATGTTTAATATGGATAAATATATCACTTATTTCATTTAAATATATATTATGGGAATACTTTCTTCTTATGTCCCATACATTATTAAATCAATCATAATATAATGGAGTAACCAAATTAGTCAATATAAATAGAGTGTTTTAAAACAAGATCATAATTTAATGTCTCTTTAAAACTCTTATTCAATAATATTTAGCATTTACCTTATCCTCACCCTAAGGATGGTGATAACTACCACCCCTCTAATTAGGTTTAGGCTATCAGTTTTTAAAGGGGTAAGGTGGCCCATCATATGGTTTCAAATTAATGTCATTAATATATCCTTCCTCAAACCCCTCCACCTCCCATGTCTCATATAGATGGCATGTGTATGCATATCAAATATCAAGTAGCTATGGTTTGTGCATTTTAATCCCTAAAAGATCAAATCATCCTTATGAGAAATTCAATAGAAGAGTTGCAAAATATATTCAACTCAGAGATCACATTATTGGAAAATTGAATTGCATACCTACATAATCCAAAATATTTTAGTGATATTCATATGCTAACATATTCATATAGAAATTTTTTTCCCAGAAAGGTTTCATATCAAAATAAAAATCTAAAAGAGAATTTATCTACAATTAGTGATTTAAAAGTGAAAAAAATGCCAATAAGAATCCAAGTGAAACTATAGGGAAATGATTCAAAACAATTTGATCCATCTACCTCCTATATATCCTCATAGAAAGTCAAAATACTATTATGCATATCATAAAATGGATTGACATCATAAATATTATTATTTTTCCTTTATTAACAAAATATAAGGTACATTTGATAGTGGTGATCCTATAATAGATACTTCAATTAAGAAACCCACTCATATGATGAGTACCTTTCCTAAAACACAAGTGAAAAAAGAATAAGCATGGGTAACAAAGGATAATTTAGAGCAAAAATAGTTTCAAATGCAAAAGTTAGAGCAAGAAAAGATTCAATTGGCATAATTAAAGAAAGATATATTACAAAAAGATCAATAAATCAAAGCATATATTACATATTATCCTAGTGTTCAAGCAAAAATACATGACTCTTATCTAGTCCATAATGAGATGAAACATTTTACAAATTATGAACATCATGAAGAAACACAAAATTTCAAGAAAGAAACTCCAACTTATCATGAAATGGGTTTTGCATACACAAATACTCAAAATGATATATCACACATTGAAGAACGACCTAAGATATTACATGTATCCTATAATAATGATTACATTTATGACTATAATCCTAAATAATATATATGATTGGTATGATCTTGATGACACTAATTATGCAACATATGAATATGACACACATGATATAGGGCCTTTACAGAGGCATATCCTTGATGAGCTTCTTGGCTTCTAGTAGAAATTTTAATTTGTCCATAAATTATGTGCTTGTGAATTAAAATTTAAAAAATTATATCATATATATATATATATATATATATATATATATATATATATATATATATATATAATCCAAAAAACACAAATATTTAGTAAAGTACAAAAACATTCAAATAATTCAAAAATATAGAAAAACTTCAGCATTCCCATATTTAATAACTCCTTGGCACCTATGTTTTTTATTTCATTCTAGTATATAACATATCATTTCATTTATATACACATATATGTTTCTTGTGCATATTTTAGTTTTATATAGGCATACCATAGACACATGCTATATGCACATATATATGTTATAACTCTCTTTTACCCATGTCATATGGTATGTTAGGGTCATATGCTTATTTGATCACACTTCATATAGGTTACATATATTTTATGACCATTTATACATGATAATGTTTGAATTTATATACTAACACTTACACATGTCTGTATCCATGCTCACATATTTCATATTATAATTGATATGGTATGTTATGTGACATTTTTTGATAACACATATATGTAAGGACTAGTTTGATATGATTATGTTGGTTTTTTATACTCTATTTACTCACATTTTCAATTCCTTGAGTGTATTTAGTTGCTTACTATTGTATTTCTTGTGAAATATTTGAATATGTTCCTTGCCTATTGGCCCATGTGCCATTTTATGTTGTTTTAACATTTGAATATGTCATTATATGTTGATTGGACATTTAAATATGTCATTTCCTTTTTGATTGTGTGGAATTTGAACATGCCCATTATATGAATTCTCCTTGGACAATTATTTTTCATTAAATTGAGTGATATTGTGTGTGTTATTGATAGTTCATTGAGATTGTATTCTTTTCTTCCTAGACATTGCCATGATCTATATCATGTATCATAGGGCTTGATGTAATCACTTGATATGTGATTCACTGATGTGTGTGTGTGTGTGTGTGTGTGTGTGTGTGTGTGTGTGTGTGTGTGTGTGTGTGTGTGTGTGTGTGTGTGTGTGTGTGTGTGTGTGTGTGTGTGTGTGTGTGTGTGTTAATATTATATGCTACATGATTCAAACATAGATTATATGGTTATCTTATCCTTTTTGAGGTAAGGTAACTACTAGATTCTATTTCCCTCACCTCAAAAGGGGGAATATCATTAGGAGCATGTCATAAAGGCATGGCCTCCACATTTATGTAGTTTTTATATTTTAGTGTGGGAATGTTATAAAGACACAAAATCCAACCTTAATCAGTTATCAATATATCCATATTTTATTGGGGCCATGTCACAAAGACATGACCTTCAAATTTTCATAATCTTTGGTATAATAATATGATTCAAATATACACTTAGAGTAGAATCCTATACATTTTACTAACTTTTCAAAATATTTGAATCAAAATTGTTTATATTTATGACACATATACTTTAGTTTGAGACATATTAGATGTGCATATTCCATGAAAGTTCACAAAAAATTAAAAATTTAAAAATTATATCTCCATATTACTATCATGAGCAATCACCATTTTATACCAATAAGTATTGTTATCAAAAATTTTATGTTTGTAGGTTAAATTTAATAAATCATTCAACCATATGTATAGTATGAGTTGATTAAATCACTCACCCTCACCAAATTATACATTCATACTCGAGTTGTGCGATTAAAATTTTATGATCTCAGTTCTTGTGTCATAACTCATCCTTACACCAGATTGTGTGAATAATACCTTACAATATACCTCTTCAAATATCCAAGGTTTATTTATGAACCCTTCTCAGATCTAATGCTTTATAGGGAAGCATATTTACCAATCAAATTAAAAAAAAAGAAAAACTAGTTGCATCAACACACATGTGTACTCCTTATTTTATCTCTTTCCATTCAAGCATTTCAATTATATAAAATTTTAGATTATATGCACTAATTTATACTATAACATGCTCTAGGTTAAAGTTCATACATCAAAAAACACTTAAAATGGGATAAAGTAAAGTTAAGGTCTATTGTACACATTGAGGTGCACATTTAATTCCTTTGAGCTATTAATTTCATCCTTATGCATTAATATATTTAAAGGGGGTAAAATTTAGATACTAAAAATTAATATTTATAGCACCTTAGTCTTGCAAATTTTACAAATAAAAACTAGGGCTCTATCCTTCAGTTATGGACCTTCTTACTCTTGAAAGGCTCACATTAACCATCTTAATATCCATAATTACCTATATTATAATCTAACCATTATAATTTTTATGACCTAGATCTCTTATATTGTAAAACAATCTCAAAACACGATATACATTCTTCACTATTAGTTTTAGGTCCTCAACTATTTTCTATACTTATGGAGACAACTAGCCACAAAGGGGCACTAGCGCTAGATCCTAATCTAGTGTCTTCTAATCCAAATTCATCTAAACTAAAAATTATTTGAAACATATGGGTTGACCTATTTGTCTTATTTAACCTAATCATGAGATGTTTTCAAAATGTGAAATATAAATACAAGTTTAAGCCTTATCATTAATCATGTATAAAAATATAAAGACAACATTTATTCAATCTCATTCAATCAATTTCACAACTAAGTTATACTACCCTATTCCTCCATATTTTTATATAGTCCATATGATCAGTCATAAAAAATGTATCAAATATCTAAAATGTATCCAATGAGTAGACTTTTCATGTTAAAAGCTAGATCATTGCATGCATATACATATAACATATTATACCATTGTGCACACACACTCCCACACATAGGGTATAACTAAATAATTCTATTTCCCTCCTTGGAGTATTGTTTATGTAGGTAATACTCATTGATAGATGGGTCTTTGAGGTTAGATCGACATTGTGAGACCACTAACCCATTTTTGGCAAACACATCCCAATGATGAAGAAGGGTTAAGAGATAGAGTTTGATCCATCAGTTAAATTATACATTATGTGTTCCATATCTAAATACATTATCATAAAATTTATATAAAACACATAACAAATAATTTGGTCATATTTCAATTTAGTGCATATTTCATACTAGACAATAATATCAAAAAAAGAGATAGTAGTGTCAATGGTGGTGTCCCAAAGTCAATGGTAGTGTCTACGACTCCAAGAAAATCATTTCCATAAACTTATGAATATTTTATAATCCTAATTATACACACTTATACCTATTTACAACAAATATTCACCTACACATTATAAATCCATCTAATTTTTAATTTATCCTTATCATTGTAATTAATAAAACATGTTTCAAATTTGATACTTTTAATATTTAGAACATCTCATTATTTTCATTTAAAATAATCATTAATTTTATTTTTCAATTAATTATTTGGATCTATAATATTTTTATCCATCCTTGTTTATAGGATATTTTATCCCCTTAACACTACACATACTTTAAATAAGGGTTAAAAATACATATAGTAGGCTTTGGAGAGAATTCACCACTTTTTATGGAATAATTATAGGGATTATAGTTTAAATTATATTAAAATTTAATGGAAAATTACTAATTTTGAACTAAGTTCCATAAAAAAAGACTAAATTTTAGCAATTTTAAGACATGCTTATTGAGACCAAATCAGTCTTGAAACAATTTCTAATAGAATTTTATGCGTCTTGCATTTTTTTATTTTTTTCGGTGCTTATAGTGAAGTTTTGAAAATTTTATCTATATAGGGTCATTTTAATTTACAAATGCCCTTTTGATGTATATATATGCCCTTAATTTTAGGGAATTTTATCACCTTAAGCGATTGTCCCCCATGTGAAAATATGATGTGTGGATTAAGGCCCTAAGGGGATGATGAACATAATTTTGGTAGCCTTAATTGAATAACATCCCATATGATAGGTATTTGGTGGTGGTTGTGTTTTTTTTTGTGGTTAAATTATACACCATGTTTTATATTCCATGATGATTAGATTACCACCATGACTAAATGTCTTAGTTATGTGGTTTCCCATCTTTGTAGTATAATACAAATCATCATGAATAACCTGATTTATTTGTAGGTGTTTATATTATTTTTATAAATTTAAATATTATTTTATGCATTTTCATAAAAAATTTATATATTTATTCGCTTGGTTCTAAATTTTTTAACCCAAAACTATTATTAAAACATATATTTTTTATACAACCGTATTAGAAAAATATAAGACCACAGGGTGGGATGACTAGAGACCACCCATTAATTTGTCACCCTCTTCCACATGGAATTAGTTTTTGCGATTGAGACCTTGTGGGTTTCCCATAATAACTATTTTTTCAATTAGATGTTAATTTTTATGTTTTAAAATTTTTTAGGTCCCTAGAAGCCCCAGGATGGGATGACCCAAAAAGAACCCCTATTATTTTTATACCATATATCATATGATATAATTTCAAATACAAAACCAAAAATAAAAAGTAATTTATTATTAAACTTGGAATAGGTAGCGATTAATGGTCGTGGAGGATCTTAAAGCTCTAAAACACCATTTTGAAAAGCATGGAAGCCTAAGATAACTTGGAGATAATTGAATAAGATGGGTACCTATAAATAACCTAATAAACTTTAGATTGAGATATAAAGATAAAAATAAATAAAAATAATTATGTCAAAAAACATTGAGACCACTTTAATGGTGGTCATCCATATGTGAGGAAGGTGGAGAGGGGTGACTATGGATATTTCATTCTCCAAAACATATTTACCCTTTGACCAAATCTAAAACTATACTTGAAAAATCAAATTAGAATTAATTTATGGAATTGTTTTGAGAAAAATACAACCATACATTAAAAAGACACAATGGGTGCTCACACATAACTTGATAGAATTTTTATAAGGGGAAACCAATTGATTTATTGATAATGCTACTTTCATTAATTTTGAATCCAAAAGCATGTACTTTGAAAATGTCTCGACACTGTATGTATGACACTTGTCACTTTTGAGAGTTGGGGTCCAATGTTTTGCATATAGGAAATGCACTTGATGAATCAAAATAACATTCTTATAAGAAAATTCCTATGA
Organism: Torreya grandis; assembly: GCA_037957365.1. Lineage (NCBI taxonomy): Eukaryota > Viridiplantae > Streptophyta > Pinopsida > Cupressales > Taxaceae > Torreya > Torreya grandis. Next base: position 4,089,625 of record JARHVA010000771.1, on the reverse strand, counting down.
AAAATGGGTTGTAGAAAAGAAATTTTAAGAATTTATTTGTTAATTTATAATTGGAATATTCCCATACATAAACATAGATTTTTTATTCTGAAATTAACTTGTGAAATAAAAATATTTACACATATAGAAATTAAATAAAAATATAAATGCTTCACAAAAAATATATATACTACTTAACAGGTCAGGATTTTCACCACAACTCCTTGAAAAAGGTCCCTCCTCAGTTTTATTTTCATTCCAATCAATTACTTGGTTGCTAATACTTTACTTAAACTCACTTCAATTTCATTAAATGATTTTGAACCAATGAAAATTATTTATATAAGTAGATTATAGAAAATGTTATAGCCATAATCAAATTCAATATTTATCTTACTTTATCTTATCTAACTTTTAACTATTTTCAATATAGAACTTCCTTCTTAAATAGAGAAGGAAATATTTTATTCTAAATTTACAACACCAAAATTTATAAAAAAAAAATATCTAAACTAACTAGTATAAATAGTAAAAGGTAAAAAAAAATGAGAAAAAAATGTAAGTTGTTGAATTAATTAAGAAGGGATGGTCCAATAGAGAAATAATATGGTTTGATAAATCTGAAACTAAATTTTAATTTTCCTATGAGTTAATTACTATTTCATCCCTAAAATTATTTATAATACCAACTAAAATATATTAAATAACCATGACATTTTAAAATATACACCTACAATTGATGCTAGAGGTGATATCCAATTTAGTCTGTCTATTTTATAAATGTGCCATGTTTGCTCATTTTACCTTTAAGATCTACATTTTATTATTTACTAATAATACCAAAATAATTAATTCATCCATAAATAAATAGTTTAAAAATAAAATATCAAAATATATAAAACACATTCATTAAGTGTTTATATTGATAAAATAGACTTGAAGGAGATTAGTTTGATATACATAGTGCCAGACATATAGGGTCAAATATAGAGATTTGAAAGGATAAAATTGGGTCAATTATTATACTAATAAAATTATATAAGGATTCTTATGTTTTCCTCAACCTATCCACATGGTCAAGATAAAAATATCTGATGATTTTTTATGGGATACTCCATCCTCAAGCATCTAAGCAACAATATTAAAGACCTTTTTATGGTTATATGAATACTATAATATATTTTGTTAATAAATTTCCATTGAAGAAACTCAACTTGAAAAAATTTTTGATTTTTGACTTAGTGAATTGAGCCTTGATATTTTCCATAATCACTCAAAGTCTGATTTAAATCCTTTTGAGAGTTATGATGAATTATTTGATCGAGTGGTTTATTAAACTCATATCATTTTATTTAATTGTTCTATTCATACCTTAGGACCATGGGGATGGTAAAGTTTTTTTAGGTATTTATTTTATAGTGAAAGGATTGTACTCTAATTAGATAAAATGGAAATGTGTAATGATTATGTAGATACTTGCACATCGATAGCTATGATTGTTTAGCAGTTTGAGTTATGTCGAGGTATTATGAGCCTCATGCAACAAATTTGGTTATCCCATTAGTATTTTTGGTGTGTATAATGTGTGTTATACATTCTAAAAATAAATTGGTCTATTATTTTGTGGATTTCATCATGTAAAATTTTGGGCATGACACTTAGGCAGTTGTTGAATCTAGGAGTTTTGGTGGAAAAATAACCTGAATCATGATAAAAGAAATAATGAATTTATAGAATTTTGCTCTAGTGGAGGGTATTAAATATGATAAAAATGATCAAATAGATGTCTACCAATCTATTTCAAGAATAATTAGAAACTATGATGGGTGAAAGGGCATCAATGAACTATATTTTGAAAGCAATGAAAGATACCAAAAAACTTATCCCCAGAATTGACACACTAAATATTGGACAACTTATATTAGTTTAGACAATATTTTTTGGAGCCAATAATAGACATGTAGTTCATTAGGATTCAATATGGGATGTAGGTTTGATCAAATTTGGACTCTTCTAAAGGCTATGACCATGGATAAACTTTCACGAGGATAAAATATTTATGCCATTTTCTCAAAATTGGATATAAACACCACTGCATTCCCAATATCTTAGCTAGTCAAAACATTTACTAAATTGATGATTGAAAAAAAGGAAATAGAGAGAGAGGAATGATAATAATGATTTCAGAGTCTAGTGGTGATAATAAGAACCAACTTAAATTAGCTAGTTTTACACTTGTAAATATTATTTATTATGGGATTTATGTTTATAATATTTTTATTTTTTTCTTCATATATAACCTTTAGTATAAGGTCATAAATTACATATGATTTTGTACCTAGATTTATCAGGTTTTCAACAATTATCATGATAGGTAGGCTTTAACCATTTATAGACCTATCATTATATATATATATATATATATATATATATATAAACACACACACATATATACACATATACATATATATATATACATACACATATACATATATATACATATATAGATATATATATATATATATATATATATATATATATATATATATACATATATATACATATATACATATATATACATATATACATATATATACATATATACATATATATATATATACATATATATATATATGTATATATATGTATATGTATATATATATATATGTATATATGTATATATGTATATATGTATATATATATATGCATACACAAACACAAATGTATACATATATATGTATGCATACATACATATGTAAATATGTATATGTGTGTGTTATATACCCTAACACACACACACACACACACACACACACACACACACACACACACACACACACCATTTTAAAATTTCAAACAGGGACCCATCACTATTGGAAACCTCTATTTTTATGCCCTCACAGACCTTAGAACTTCATAATATGATGTTATTCATACTATGTCTAAGGTATTTTCAATGATTCTAAATTTACAGTAAATCCAATCATGAAAATCAAAGCTTGAGAGATCACTTTAAGTTATTTTGAATCTTGGGTTTTCATAAGTCTCCTAAAAAATGAAGCCTTGGTTTATTGAATAATGAGATTAACATATTTTTCCAAGTTTTTATACATATTTTGTATGATCATAGGAACATCAACAAAGTTTTTTTATTGACCCACAATTTGACCTTACAATCTTTACATGGTATTGTGCCAAGTGTTGCTATCATGTCACCCAGAGAAATTAGCTTTCTCAAAATGAAATTCTAAGCCTTAGAATGATCTCAGGTTTTGAAAGTTGACATGTGGCATCATGAAGTTTCATGAATTTTTTAAAGTTCAAAGAGAATTCTAAGTCATATGGTCCTTGAGATTTGAAAACATGCCATGTGGCACATCCTTGTGATTTTAGGAACATAGAAGCTTTACAAAATATTTTCAATCGGCTAATGGTTTTGACATTATGAGATCCCAAGGGCTTAATGGTTCCAAAATTATAGGATTTGAATGGTTGACACTTGGCACCTTTTCTCTTCACCACAATTTTTTAAGATAAAAGACAAATAAAAGAGATCAATCATCATGAGTCTTTGAGTCTCTAAGCCTTTGAGTCTCTTCAATTATGCCACATGTCAACATTCCTTTACCCAGAGCCTTCTAACACACACAATTCAAACATTACAAGTGGTAATGGTATCAACCATCTGAGCTCCTAAGGTATTAATGGTTTTGACCTTTTGAGTCCATATAGGCCTGAGATTGCTCCATGTGGATTAATCACATTAACTTGTTACCTCATGAGCATACAAAGCATAATTACAAATATAAAGAGATAGCTAAATGAGGATCAAATAAATATCATAATTCAAATAAGGCATGAATAAGGTACAATTAAGGTTAGTATCATGACAAAGGGACCAATAAACAAAGAATTGATAGTTGTCTCAAATAAAATGACTAGGCACATAAAATTAATGAAATGTTAACATTTGGCAAGCAAGTGAACCCACCAAAGCTAACTTGTGCATTTAAATTAAAATGAAAATTAAATAAAAAGTGTGTTATCTATATTGATGACACACAAAAGCATTCAATGCTTAGGCTTGAGAATAATATAGATAGAATCTAAGTGAAGGGAAGTTATTTCTCCATTACTCTTGATTAACATTATATTTTCATTCTATCATGCATCCAAAAATGCCTAATTCTCCCAATGATATATAAAATCACGAACTAGTCAATCTATAAGAAGAATAAAAATATAATGGCCTATTCTTCAAATAAGAGTCATCCTCAAGTTCTTTCTACATACTCATTCACAATGTGGTAAGAATACATAGATTACATGTTTGAGAAAATTGCCATCAAATTTAAATTCCTTCACTATTCAGATTTTTAAGATGAGGTAAAATAAATGATGTATTGTTATGATAAATACCAAATTTACATAGAAGAAAATTAGTACATAGATGACCTAATACCTATCAAAGTGCAAGCAATCCACCAAGTGGCAATAAAACCTGAGGTAATGCATTGCATTGACTTGCTAATGAACTTATTTATGAATGGAATAGTTTTTGTATATTCTTTAGATATTATAAAGAACAAAAACATAGCTTCCTATGTATCTATTAGGGAATTTGAAATATATATTATACTTCTATCCCCTAAAATCATTTAAAACCAAGTTTTAGCCAATGTTTAGCTTGGGTAAAACATAGTAGAATGGAAGTTAAACCAATGGTTAGTCAAGGGATAGAGGATGAACCCTAAGGGGGTGATTTCCTCCAACTATATTATCAATTTTTATAATCGTGATTAGGATATCTATGGCTCTCCGAAATAGGTTATATGGGTTTGTTAGCATTACATATGTCTAGGTTGAATGGGTCCTATTATAGGATATTCTTCTAACATCTGATAAATTAGTTTCCCTTGGAGAATTTATTAGTGTAATATTAAAGATACAAACATTTTATCTTGACCAAATTCTAGATGATGATATTTTTTATATCATGTCCTATTTACTAGATCCAAAATCGGGCATTGTCTATTAGATCCACAGGTAGGTATGACATCCATTAACCGAGTAATTGGTAAACAAGATTAGATAAGACTATTATTTCATTTTCATATACATGTAAATTAATGAAATTTAAATAATATGTGATGAGGTATATCCTCAAGTATTTTAATAAATTTATGGAAATCCAATGCCTAGGTTTTTTGACAACACAATGATGACCCTTAAAAAAATGGGTGACTATTAGTATTATCCCGATGTCCCTATCATCATGATAGAGTGCACAAGAAATTAATCACTATTAAAGCCACACCATGTTCTATAAAAAAGTATAGATCAAGAAATAGCATTACAAATCTACAATAGCATTGATGAAGAATTATGTTAGAAACACTTGGCCTATTACTTCAAAGCTTATTTAAGCATTGGAAAATTATAGTATGTGATCAAATCACATTTCATCTAAGTTGGCATGACCAATACCCATTATAATTTTAATTTAGCACCATTCAGGGAGTTTGATCATAGGAAAAAAATAAGAGGATACCTCTAATAAATCAAAGATAATAAAAATGTAAACATCTTATATAGCCATCAAAAATATGATCATAATGTTTTTTATAAATGCAGTAGCTGACATGGATGTTTTGACTAAAATGAATAACAAACCTATGTCTATGATTTATGATTGGGCCCTTAAATAAGATCTTGAGGTGAAATAAGGAAAGGCACAAAGTTTATGGAGCAACCCATGGCCTTCAACCCAATCATAGGACTTACAAGTATCAGATGAACCCTCCTCTCTTATAGGAGAGAAAATAGATAAAGAAGAAACTAAATCCAATGGTCATAGTTATCTAACCCTAAAATTATAAGGGATATTCTAAGAGGCATCCCAAGTTCTCAATTCCATTTTATATCTATAGTGAATACACTCAAGCTCTTAGCACAACCACAATGAGAGAAAAATCTACATCTCTAATAGGGGAGTAAAGGAAGAGCACTTTTGTGATGACACCACTGCTACCCCTTATGATAGTTACTAAAATAAGTATTCATGAGTTATTTTAAGGTTATTTTCAATAAATTCCAACTATTCATGGTTCCCCTAAGTCCCCTTTATAAATTTCTCCACCTTCCACAACCACCAATGAGGAGACCTCCCCTCAAATTATCCTTGCTATAGTAACTTCAATCACCATTTCTCCCACCACTATGGTCATTCTGATATTTATTCACCACCACCTCTAATTATGCCTTCCACCACTATGATTCATTCATCTATATCACCCTTTCATCAACCTTAAAATCCTCCCATATTCACTTACTAGAGGAAACCTATGGGCCTTTTTACTTCCTATAAAGGAAAGTGACTAGAATAAAGATCATCACTTGGTCTTCCTACTATATATGAGGAAGGTGAGGAAGAGGAGGAAAATGAAGATGAAGAAATAGAGAAACTAAATTAGGAAGAGATAAATCATATTATATCTTTAGTTGATTATCCAATTGATGAGGAAGTAAAGGATAAACAAGTAGAATATGTAGAAGCATTAAACAGGTTAGGAAAAGGAATAAGTGAAGAGGCTCAATTTGAGAAAGAAAAATCCTTGATTCTTTGATAACAACAAGTAAAATTAGCTTCATATAACAGCTTAGATCAATAGGTCTTCATGGGTGATTAAATCCAAATCATTGATGAGGTATTTTATTCCATTTTTTCATCTTTTGTTAGTACAGATATTTCAGTTGTGACCTTACCTCTATCTATTCCTAGAATCTGTGTGTCTAGTTCTACTATTAATTCATCTATTCTTTATTTTAATAAAATAAAGACTCCTAAGGTATTCCACTTTGATAATTTGGTTATCATTTCTATATTTAACCCCCAAATTCCACTAGTTCCAAATAAATAATCATCTCAACTAGATAAACCAATCCTAAATCATTTCACATGTTGTTATCCACTATGACTATGGAAAGGACCCCTAAGATAACTATATTCTTGGCTAAAGTCACCCTAATAAGGGAACCATCATCATGGGAGAGGGTTTTTCATTCAACTCTCTAATTTCCCATTTATATAAGTGCATACATGGCACCCCCAACAATAACACCACCTCTTATAACTCTTTCAATTTTTGCATCTAAATTCCCAAGTCAAGATGATGAAATAGGGTAACTCATTATTCCTAATGGGTGAAGTAAATGTAGGGTATAAGGGATAAGAGACACAATTTAGTTGTTACTTAGTTACCCATGGTCTCCACTATATTTGATAATAAGTGTGTAATGATTCAAAGGGTTAGGAAGAATAAGGAGGTGAATCTCAACACAATGGAGGAAATATAATTCAAACAAATGGAAAAATTATTCCCTTTACAAAAAAAACCAAAATAAATACAAATGATCTGATGGAGTATACATAGGACTTATGTGATTTTGTGGACACTATAAGAGAGGTTATGAAAGAGATGTACCAAAACATAGAAGATGCCTTGAAATGGTTACAAAAAATACAAACCATACAAGTTCCTCAAGAAATTATTGATGATGTATAGAGTGCAGCTAACAAGGTGTATAATATTTTAAATAACATCCAAACTTCTATAGAAGGAAGTCAGCCCAATAGAGTGAATATCACCAAGATTTGGCATTGAATGAGGTAATTTGAAAAGAGACTAAATTTCCTAGTTTAATGTTCTAGAATCAGATCATTCAGTCAGTTAAAATTGATGACCCATATGGATACATCTTGGTGTTTAAACTATGTGATTTCAAGAAGGGATGCTTCACTCAATTAACATTTAGATATTTTAGGGTCACTAATGTGATCATTTCCATAGGTTAGCTCATCAATAGACCTATTTTGAGAATCTCCTCTAATAAGTTTCCAACAACTTCAATGAGGAAGTTAAAAACACCATATATAGAAACAATGAAGAATTTTTTCAAATGGTCAATTTTTCCAAGGACAAGGTAGCAAAGGATGAAGCCATGAATGCTGAATTTAAGGCATTTGAAGTTGAGCAAGAAAGATTTAGGACTGAAGATGTCAAAATATTAAACCATTCCTTTCTCAATTTTGACATTATAAATAAAGATTTTGAGGTAGTAGATGCATTATTTTAAGATCTAAAGTCAAAGGAGAAGGCCTTAAATTTAGTTCCAACCACTCATCCAACTATCAACACTCCCACATCAATGTAAAGTTCCTAGTTTTAAATATTTATGATCATACACACTTTAATGGGGATATTTTTTATCCCTAAGGGACCTTAGATAGTTAATTCACTTAAAACTATGGTTATACCACTTACTTCTTCAATCAATGATGCCACATCAACAACCTGATAAAAATAAATGTGTTTTTACATGTTCTCATCAATTTAAAACTTTAGTTCCTAATCTATGTACCTTCCATGCATATTGTATATGTAGATGAAGGGTCTATTTATATGTTATCATTGTATATGCATAATTCAGATAATTTTAAACACATGGTTCTATTTTTTAATTGTAAATTTAGAGAAAGTTTGAAGAGATGAGGCCTTCCCCATCCTAAGTTTATAACCTCCTAATCCCAAAGGGAGGAGAATTTTGGCTATTGAAATTAATAATAAATTTAGAGAAGTTCTACTTAACTTGATTTTGATGTGAAAATATTGATTCTTATTCAATTATGTGGATTGTGTGGGATGTGTTATCATTATAGTATCATAGTTATTTGATTGTGTATGAATTTACCTTTATTTATACAATTATTCATTTTAATCTTTATTTGATTTGAATGCCTTTTACATGATAATTATTATCCATATTATATATGTGCAACATCAATTTTACAAACATGGAAACCTTTAATTATGTATATCTAAGTTTATTGTGTTTTATTTCCCTTTGAATCCTAACTATGTCTAAGTTTTGGTGTGATACAACAGTTAAAAATAGACATTAGTCTTATGATTTCTTGTCTAACTTAGGTTAAGTAGTAGTCTTGAATAGTCTTCATATTTTGTGGTCCATATGCCTCTTTTATTCCTAACTCTTCGTTATTTTTGAGTTTATTTAGAGTCTTTCCAACCTTAGTTAAAATCATCATCCTTACATCCAATTTAAGTAGATTTAGGTTCATCCATAAATAACCCATTCATGGTAGATAATCTGTATTGCTCATTGCTATTTCACCAATAGATTTTTATAAAATTGAATACCCTAAAACTCATGCCTTGAAGTGAAATAGATTTTTGATCCTAACACATTAGAGGTAACTATTTTCACATAGATTTGGACCCTTTGAGGTGATGTCTCTATTCTCCTCATCCAAGTGGCATAATTAAAAAACCTTTAGGTTGTGGGTAGCCTAAGAATGAGGTGAATCTCAAGATAGGGATAGATCCGTTGATGTACCACTTGTAGATCACTAATAAACATATGATTTTGACAAAAAATGGAGAGAGAAAACTAAAAGTAAACTATCTTAAAGGAGGTGATACACCAAATTAGTTGATGACTAAAATTAGTTTCATGTTACACATGAGAACAAGGGACTAACCAAACATACACTTCTCCAATCTACATCTTCTCACATCAATGCTTCATTATGAGGTTATGGTGAATGTATAGGCTATAAGGACTAGAAAAGAGGTCTATAATGACACTATTGAATAGGATAACTCACTCAAACTTAACACTCCCTTTAATAATTCACATGATCTATAAGAAGAAGCTTTCTAATTGAAAATAGGTGAGAGATGAGACAACATGCTAAGGAAACAAGAGTCATCAATAAAAAAGATCAATCATCCAAGTAAAACACACTATGAAAAGTCATAAAAGAGGTAAAGATCAGTATTCTTTATTTATCCATAGTACACAAATGAGCAAGGCTTTTCCATACTCAGGTGAAGCATAATTTACAAAGGCCAAAATAGCTAGTTCTTATATAACTTGAGAGAAAGAGGACAATAAAGAAGTCAAAAGGTCACAAGGACACTTGTCTTGCTGAGAGTATGAGTTACTTATGAATTATAAGAGGATATGAAATGGACCATGTAAAGTTAGAAGAGACTAGTGGCTTTCTAAGTCATGAAACTCATGAAAAGTCGCATGGAATTCCCTTTGTTGGCTCAAAAAATTATCTTCATGATTTAGCCCTATTTGAACATCCCAAAACTAACTAGGGATAGGTCTGATGATTGGAATGAGAGGTAAGTCTTTCATACATGCCTCTCCATTTAGTGGTTATAATACTAATAATTTAGAACCTTTAAAAAATTAGATATCACCATCTCGAGTCAAAATAACTCTTATTTCACACACCTTGCACACTTGAACTCCAAAAAGGCATCAATTTTCCATGAAAATCCTTGGGAAGGAGTGGATGACACTTTTAAATACCCTACATGGCCTTAAAGGCATCAATAACACCCTAAAAAGACTCCCACTGGAATTTTTCTACCTTCTCACCACCATGTTCATTATGTCAATTTTAATTACCTAAGATGAAGCTATTTGTAAGCACACTTAGGAGTTTTTATGAAGCATTAAATTTATATAAGTAATTATAATAATTCCATATCTTCCTCTGAAACTTGATATCATCTCTTGAAACCTCCTATAACTTGAGTAATGCACAAAATAGTTAAAAAGAGAAATTATGTACCATATCCATACATATTACATAGAACTAATCCTAATGTTAGGGAGCTTGGCTGATTCTTATACAACATCCAATCATCATTCTAGGCAAACTATGTCATTTAGGTACACTAACTACTCCATTTTCTCAAATTGGTTACTAGCAAGGTTTTTGGTGAGTTTAGGCTTGTTTTACCCTCTTAAGATTCATTCATGAATATGGGACATTGAAGTTGAAAAAAAATTCCATAAGATAAAATTTTATGGCCTCCATCAACCTCCCTAAACTCCTTATATCTCCATGCAAGCCAAGGGAGATATGAGTTTTCAAATTTTCCCTATCTAGCTCTTTCCTTTCATCTACATAGGCCTAATATTGCCTTTGGGATAAAAATGGATTACTTTGGTTTATCATGCACTAAAAAATATTTAAAAACTATTTTATGATTCCAAAAACATGTCATATCCAATTCTAATCCACTCCTAAATCTATAATTGAAGTTGACCCTCCATTTTGATTCTAGGCCTAGCCATGCCCAAATAGGCATGCCTGTAACTTTGAGGCTATAAACCTCTAAGATGGGATTATTTATTCTATGGTATATTTATCATGATACCCTAGATGTTTCTTAACTTACCAAGTCACCCTGAAACATTCCAAGTACTCCTCATCTCTTCTTCTCATTCACCAACTAGGCCTAGTGGGAGCTTGTTTGGTTGAGCTATGTAAAAGAGAGTTTTCATCATTTTCAGAGGTCAAAAATTTTATGAGTGTTTCCTATAACCCATTAACCTTACATAAACCTCATAATACTTTCCTTTATGTCTCTAAATCCTCATAGTAGATCATTTACTCATTTTGGCATCATTTGCTTTTCTTACCAAAGCTCTGATTTTCTTGATTGACTAACCTATGAGAGAAAACAATGAGGTATATCCCTACTCTACAATGAAAAATTAAGGTTTTATATGTTTTAATAGGTAATATTTAATATTTTTAATATAATAATAAGTTATATTCATCCATTTAGGCACTTAACCATCTCAATCTCTCCAAAAATACCTCTAAAACAGGACTATTTTTGCATTTTTCGTATCCACCTAAAAATGACCTCTCCAAGATAAATCCAATGTTATTAGGTTTCTCAAAAAAATTATTAAACTTAAATTAATGATAAATAATCTTTAAATTCACCTAAAACCACTCTTCTCTTCAATATTCTTTATTCTTACCCATTGAGCAACATGGGTCTCCTAGGGCTATTATACAGATTGTCATTTTTGGGCTCGTAGGAAGAATAGATGGTCAACTTGAGAGGAGTCATGTATTTTGTTAAAATAATTTCCTAACCTATAATTAACAATTTTCAAGTTTTACACATACCTTATTTCTCTTTCTTAGCATACTCATCTCTTTACCTTCATTAAGACTAGGTACTCAACTATAGGTGCACAAAGGACCTTAAGGAGTCTATAAAAGCTTGTTTCACATTTTTTGGATCTTATGGATGTCATCATGGATATAATTAATGTTATAATATTCTTTTTTTATCATTATAACTCTCCCTATACATTTTACATGCACCTTAAGCTCACAAACTGAATTCTTTTTCTTAACTATGATACCCTACCTCTTTGATACATGTAGGTGTATATTTAACTAATTGAGATTTGGTCATGGTGTGTAAAGTACCTAATTGAATAATTTAGTTAAAAAATAATATTTTTATACTTTAATTTACCTTTTATCATCTTAAACATCACCAAGATACCATGCTTAGGTCATTGTTTGCCTACCCAGCTCTAGGTGAACATTTTCCTTTGAAGGGACACCTATAGGTGTCTATGAAGCTTGAAACACTACATATTAACATAATCATAATTATTTGCATGTCCATTGGTAAAAAATTGAAAAAATAAGTCCATTCCAACCATGATATCATGTTTTTAATTCTCTTTAGGATGTCAAAAGTCACTCAAAACTCAAATCCTATAGATGTTCATATAGGGTTTTAGTGCTTTAAAAGGCATCTTTATGACCACCAAAAATTAGTTTTCATCAATCCTCTTGACCCCATATTTGTCATATCTCTTCTCCATGATATAGGTTATAATTTTTACCTATCTATATGCTCCAAAAATATTTGAAACCTTATTATAGGATATCTAAAAAATGGGTTGGACCTTTGTTTTCTCATTTTAGGGATCTATTTCCTAAACACAATCATTACACCTTTTGATGGTTCCCCACAGTTAGAATACCAACTTAGAAACTCTAATGGTTTTTTTATAATCTATTAAATATTTTATAATCCAAAAATAACTCTCACCAATCCTTCAAAACTCTCTTATGGCATATCAACTCTATGTTGTACCACCTGTAGGTGGTTATTTTCACAATGCAAGTAGTAGATGAGAATTTTAGGTAGTGGACAAGATTTACATGATTATTATCAACTTTAGGTCTTCTAAAAGTTTCCAAATTCATTCTCATCATTAAAAATTATTTTATAAAACTATTAACACTTTATTTTCAAACATGAAATTCTCTATGAAGGCACCTATAGATGAGTTTGTTCATGGTAGATTATGTGAAAGTGCTTTATATTACTATTACAGTATTCTCTCAACCATTAAAATGATTAAATTAATAATCCATGTTTATAAAATACATACCAAGGTTTTTTAACTTTCATCACACCTTTGTGAACATGTTATACATGCTCCATACATTTACTTCACCATGACTACAATTAGAAGTGGGTAAAGAGCTCACTGAGTATGATAATGGACTGAAAGTTTGATCTAAACATGGAATTATGAGGCAAAACATGAATTTAAATTTATAAGTATGAAATTTAGACATGGGAAACCTCATATCCTCTTCACATGAGACACTTTTAGAGAACCAAGCATTCTACAAATAAGGAAAACTGACCGAGACTACACATGATTGTACCTTCCTGCAACATGAGATGATTTTCATATCAAAACACCTTAAACAATAAAACAATAATGGATATTATTTTATAAGAGATATAAAATAATTTGGAGTCAAAATTACCTACTGGATTGTATGGACCTATCCAAAATAGAGCAAAACCTATAGGGTGCAGGAAATAGTGAGCAAAACAACATAGTCATCTTTTAAAGGATGGTTCATAAAGCATGGTTGACCAATATTATAAATATTTTTATGTAAATATATATATATATATATATATATATATATAATATTATAAATATTTTTATGTAAATATATATATATATATATATATATATAATTTTATTACTACCTCCCAAATAATTTGACTTGAAACCTCTTCAACTGTCTATACGAAGCACAAACCTATTGATCACTTCTATGTGTCTAGAAAGGTAAAGAAGGATCAGAATGGTTTTAGCTTGAAAATGTAACTTATAGAGAATTTAAAGTGTGAAAATTGACCTAATTAGTATGAATATATTTTTCATGTCCTTATCCCATGTGTCACTTTCCCTCATGGGCCATACACATGCCAAACTCCCCTGTTTTAGTTGATTACTTGATCTTCAGTTAGATAACTTGCAAGTTTCAGATGAGACTAACATTCCTAATATATAATCTGACCTATTGGATTTTTTTAAAGGAAAATAAGACACTTTTACACCTTTAAAACTATGCCACTTGCATTTATGACCTTTAAATGCCTACTAAATGACTCAAAATGACATATTGACTAATTAGGCCATGATCAAGGCTAAAATAACATTAAATAACATTTAAAAACATAAAATACACCATATTAAATAATATTAAACTCCAAATAAACCATTAAAGATCAAATTTTTATTTATAAAGGTCCCAATTTGACCTACAAAGTTAAATTTGGTTAACAAATTGGTGATTCATAGGGGTAGTATGCCTTCTATACCAAAGATAAGAATCATATCAGTACATTGGGCTTAGGGACTCATCTAAAGTTTGAAACACAACAAGATGACCTGACACTTGATAACAAGCTTTGATCAAGATAAAACCAATGAATACCTCAACCACATAAAATAAAAGACACAAACAAAACAAAAGCAAACACACATGTGCTTCATGAGCACTTATGGAACACACACACCAAACTAAGAAAACTAACTCAAACACTAACTAACCTAAGATGAAAACTCCCTAATAGGTCAAATACATAGTTTTAAACCCTTATTTCTTCTTGACATGAAGGAATCAATGAGACATATAGTATTTTAATCCTTGACATTGATGCCTCCAACTTTTTCATAATGTTTGCCAACTTCATTGGCATGATGTTCAATGAGAACCAAGTAGTTTTGAATAGGTTGGCTATGTAAATTACTCTTTTTTCATCCAAATAGTCTCAAATTTATCATATGGATCCTCAATTACAACCTTTGATGGTGATTCAATAAGGCATACCTTCTTGATTTCTATAGTGCTCTCAATAAGATTGGGTTTCTTTTCAGCTACAAGTTCTTCTAGCTCATCAAGGAGATTTAAATATTCTACTCAATCTTGGTCATTATCCTCCATGGAAGAATATTTCTTCACCTTGGCATGTAATTGACCATAAATTTGGAAAAGCTCTTCTATCTCTTTAAATAACTTCATTTATAGCTTCCAATCATCTTTATCCTCTTTATCATCTAGAACCACTACCTCTTCAATCTTTTCTTCTTGATGTGTGAGGTCATCAAGCTAGTGTACTTCAATCTCCAATATATCTGAGGGTGATTCAAAATATAGATAAGGTATTTTGTCATCTTCAATAATAATAACTTCCACCTTGGTCTTAATAGATTTTTTAAGGACTGTAACCTCTTTGTGGATGACTTGTAATTATTCTCCATCCTTAATAGAACATTGATTTTCATGATTAATATGATTATCCAAAAAAAATTGATCATATCTAGAGTCTTTTTGAAGTACTTCCCTCTTCAAGTGTGCGTTAAATTCCTCATAGACAACTATAAAAGAGTCTTTATCATGTTTCATTTCATACAAGAAGGCAAAATTACACTTGTGATCACCAAAGGGAGTCCCTATAATGATTTTCTCTTATTCAAAATTTAGAACATCTTGAGGGATATAAATTTGTATTTCAACCATTTTAACCTAAATTTTCTTCTCAATGAATATAAAATCCTTAACTTATTTCTCCTTCTTTGTGATGCCAAGACTAGGCATCTTGTAATGAAATGACTTAGCCCAATGAGGCTACCAAGGAGATATGTTTTATTCAAGTGAGATTTATGAATTATTATCAACCAAGTTATCTTATTTATGTTTCCACCCCATATTTACATCAATGAAAATAGTTATATGGTGAGGACAAGATGAACTAGTTGTTGGAGGTGGAACATATAACTCAAAATCAGATTGAGAGTGAAATGTAGGGGATTTTTTTGGAAGCTCTTGAGGAAGAGGAGGAAAACCTTGGGATAAAATAGATTGATTTTATTCCTTAAATTTAATAATCACTTCATTTACATCTGAATTTTTATTTATTACTCTCTTGAGGAAGGTTAGATGGGGTGTATTTAGGCATAGGATCTTCTTTGGGCTCTAAACCTTCCACCACACCTTGACTTAGGAATTTCATCCTTAACTCTAACTCTTAAATTTTCTTAGCTAGATTCTCTTGAAATTTTATTTCTTGAATTTCATAGTAATATTAATTATGATGAGGAGTAAAAGAGGAATATCATGGATAATAATAGGTCTCTTGAGGAAGGGTGGGAGGGACTTGTATAGGATAAAACTCTTTCTCAACCTCACAATCTTTGTCTAGGATTTTATCCTCTTTCTTTCACCATGATTCCACTATCTTATTCCAGCTTAGGATGTTAAGATTAGGATTGTATTCTTAATTTGGTGATGCAATTTTATGATTGGATGAAGTGTTCAATAAACTTGGGATCTCCTTAGGCTTGGACTCCCCACCTTGTCTCTAACATGGGATTTCATATCTAGAGGTTAATTTTTGAGGTGGGGATGCAATTAGAGAGGGAAACAAGGGCTCAAATTACACTTAATTTGATAATGATATGTACTTATTCATCTAATTATTGTCCAAATCAATTTTCCTATCAATATTTGCTTCAAAAACAACGTTTCTCTTTCTAACTCTCTCTTCCAACTGATTGGGAAAAGGATGACTTTAACAAGCTTGATTGGGTTCATAAGTAGGAATCATGTAGGACTAATATAAATCTTGAGGATTTAGATATGAGGGATATTATACTTTTTGATTCTTATCCTCATGAATTCTTATACTATCCTTTAAATATTATATAATGCCACTCACATCTAGCATCTCACTTGTGAGCCTTTGCCAATTTACTCCCTCAATGGAACCCTACTCTATTTTAACTAGCTATAATACATCTATCACCTTATGAATAAGATGAATAAGAACATCATTTCCATGTACCCTTAGTGTTCCATTATCCAACATGTACTTCTCATATCCTAAAAGAGTATTTTTGAAGGTTGAAATGGACTAACTTGAGAAGTGACTAGGTTGATTAGGAGGAGAAAGATATTGAGAAGGTTACTTATAGGGCTGATACACTTCATGTCTAGGTTGATAAGGGTCATATTGGAGTTGATAATAATCATATTAGAGATGGTAAGGATCATGATGAGGTTGATAGGGGATGTCATAAGATTGATATACCTGACCAACTTGTGTAAAACAATACTCAACACCAAAATTAGCCATGAAACTTCATTAGGAAGAGAGAACACTAAAAAACATTACCAATAATATTCAAAAGGAAAACTTGGGATACTTGACCAACTGATGTAACTTTAGAGTTTCCATTGATGCTTTGAAAGATGCCTCTAAAGGCTAATATATTTAAATACAACACCAAAATAATTTCAACTTCTTGGACTAAGAGTCCCATCAGGCATGCCAAAAACTATTATCACTTAGATTTGTACCCTTTGAGGAGATGTCTCAGCTCTCCTCATCTAAGTGGCATAATTTAAAAACCTTTATGCTATGTGTAGCCTAAGAATTAGGTGAATCTATAAATAGGGATAGCTCCCTTGATGTACTACTTTTAGATCTCTACTAAACCTATGCTTGTGAGGGAAAATAGAGAGAGAAAACTAAAAGTAAACTATCCTAAAGGAGGTGATACACCAAACTAGCTTATGACTACCAACCAGATACTTGTTACACATGAGAATAAGGGACTAACCAAACATACACTTTTCTAATCTGCATCTTCTCACATCAAAGTTTTATTATGAGGTTATGGTGAATGTCTAGGCTGGGAGGACTAGGCAAGAGGTCTAGAATGACACTATTGAATAGGATAACTCACTCAACCTTTAAACTCCCTAGAGAAATTCACATGACCTAAAATAAGAAGCTTTCCAATTATAAATAAGTGAGAGAATGAGACAATATGCTAAGGAAAAAAGAGTCATCAGTAAGCAAGATCAATCATCTAAGTAAAACACACTATGAACAATCATGAAAGATATAAAAATTAGTATTATGTATTAATACGTGGTATGGAAATGATCAAGGCTTTTCCATACTTAGGTGGAGCATAATTTACAAAGGCCAAAATAGCTAGTTCTTATACAGCTTGAAAGAGAGAGAGGAGAAGAGATAAGTCCAAATGTTAAAAAAACACTTGTAAAGCTAAGAGAATAAGTTAAATTTGCATGAAAATAGGTTATTAAATATTCCATGCAAGGTTAGAACTGACAAGTGGCTTTCCAAGTCATTAAACTCATGAAAAGTGGCATGAACTTCCCTTTGCTAGCTCAAAAAACTACCTTCATGATTTAGACCTATTTAAACATCCCAAAACTAAGTAAAGATAGGTATTATGATTGTAATGAGAGGGAATTATTTCATAAATTCCTCTCCATGCATTAGTTGTAGTTCTGATCATCTAAAATCTTTCCAAAATGAGTTATCACAATCTACAGTCAAAATAACTCTTCTTTCACACACGTTGCACATTTGACCTCCAAAAAGGCATCAGTTTTACATGAAAATACACGGGATGGACTTTATGACACTTGGAAAGACCCTGCATGTCTTTATAGGTATCAATCACACCTTAAAAATACTCTCACTTGATGTTTTCACCCTTCTCACCAGCATGTTCACTATGCTAGTTTTGACTGGCTAAGATGAAGTTATTTATAATAACACTAAGGACTTTTTATGTGACATGAAATGTCCATAAGTAGTTAAAATAAGTTCATATATTCCTCTTAAACATGATTTAATCTCTTGAAACCTCTTATAACCTACACCATGTATAAAATAGTTAAAAAGATCAATTTTGTACCCTTTCCATATAGATTTCATATAACTCATCCTAATGGTATGGATATTGACTAATTATTATACAACATCAAATCATAATTTTTGGAAAACTATTCCTTTTTAGTGCACTAACTACTCCATTTTCTCAAATTGGTCACTAGTAAGGGTTTTGGTGAGTTTAGGCCTCTTTTACCCTCTTAAGCTTTGTTCATAAAGATAGGAAATTTTAGTTGAAAAAAAAATCAACAAGATAAATTTTTATGACCTCCATCAACCTCCATAAACTCCTTATATCTCCATTCAAGGTGCCAATGGAAATATGAGCATTCAAATTTGCCCTATCGATCCCATTCCTTTCATCTACATAAGCCTAATGTTGCCTTTGGGAAAAAAATAGATTATTTTTGGTTTTTAATGAATTAAAAAATATTTAAAACCTCTATTATTATCCCAAAAACATGTCCTATCCCACTGTAATCCACTCCTAAATCTATAATTGAAGTTGACCCCCCATTTGGATTCTAGGCCTAACCATGCCTAAATAGGCATGCCTGCAACTATGAGGGTCTAGACCTCCAATATGGGATTCATCCTTCTATGGCATGTTTATCATGATACCATATATGTTTTTCAACTTAAAATTAACCCTAAAACCTTCCAATTACTCCTTCTCATCTCTTCTTCTCATTCACCAACTAAGCCTAGTGGGTGCTTGAGTGGTTGAGCTATGTGCAAGAGAGTTTTGACCATTTTTAGAGGTAATAAATTTTATGGGTATTTACCAAAACCCATTAACCTTCCATTAACCTTAAAATATGTTCATTTAGGTATCAAAATCCTCCAATTATTTTCTTTACTCATTTTGGCATCATTTGTTTGTCTTACCAAAGCTTTGATTTTCTTGACTAGCTAACCTCTAAGACAAAATAGTGAGATATATCCCTCCTCTCCAAGTAAAAAATAATGTTTTATAAGTTTTAATATTTATTAATGAATATTTTTATAAAATTACTAAGTTATATTCATCCATTTAGGTACTTAATCATCTCAATCTCTCCAAAAAAACCTCTAAAACAAGACTATTTTTTCAAATTTTCACATTCACCTATGAATGACCTCTCCAAGATAAATCCAATGTTATTAATTTTATTAAACATGTTATTAACATTTAATTAATGATAAATAATCTTTAAATTCACCTAAAAACACTCTTCTCTTCAATATTCTTCATACTTACCCATTGAGCAACATGGGTCTCCCAGCGTAACTATACGAAATGTCATTTTGGGGCTAGTAGGAAGAGTAGATGGTCAACTTGAAAGGAGTCTCGTAGTTTTTTAAAAAACTTTATTAACATATAATTAAAAATTTTCAATTTGTCTATATAACTTCTTTCTCTTTTTTAGCATACTCATCTCTTTGCCTTCATTTAGACTATGCACTCAGTTGTAGGTACATACAGGACCTTAAGGAGTCTATGTAAGTTTGTTTCACATTGTTTAGAGCTTATGGATATCACCATGGTTATAATTAAGGTTATAATATACTTATTTCATCATTCCAACCCTCCTTATACCTTTTATATACACCTTGAGCTCATAAACTAAGTTCTTTCTCTTAAATGTGATACCCTACCTCTTTGATTCTTGTTAGTGCATATTTACCTCATTGAGATTTGTTCATGGTGTGTAAAGTCCATAATTGAATATTTGAGATCAAAAAGAATATTATCATACCTGAATTCAAAAACATCACATAGATACCATGCTTAGGTCACTGTTTACCTACCCAGCTATAGGTGAACATTTTCATATGAAGGGACACCTGTAGGTGTCCATAAAGCTTGAAACACTACATATTAACATAATATTATTTATTTACATGTCCATTAGTACACCATTGAAAAAATAAGTCCATTCCAACCAGTATATTATGTTTTATCTACTCTTTAGGATGTCAAAAGTCACTCAAAACTCAAATCGTGTAGATGTTAATGCAGGGTTTTAATACTTTAAAAGGCATCTTTAAGACCCCAAAAAATCACATTTAATAAATATTCTTGACCCCATATTTGGCATATATATTATCCATGATATAAGATACTATTTTTACCTATCTATGTGATCTATAACTCTTTTAAACTTTATTATACAATATCTAAAAGATGGGCTAGACCTCTATTTTCTCATTTTAGGGATCTATTTCCTGAACATAGTCATTACACCTTTTGAAGGTTCCCTAAATTTGGACTATCAACTTATCAACTCTCATGGTTTTTTTATAATCCATTAAACATTTTAATATCCCAAAAGTACTCTCACCACTCCATCAACACTCCTTTATGGCATCTTAACTCTCTATGGTACCACTTGTAGGTGGCCTTTTTGATAATGCAGGTAGTAGATGAGAATTGCAGGTAGTAGACAAGGTTTACATACTTATGATAAAATTTAGTTATTATCAAAGTTTAAAAATTCATTATCATCATTCCAAAGTGTTTGAAACAACTATTAAAACTTTCTTTTCACACATGAAAGTCTCTATAAAGGCACTTGTATATGAGTTTCTTCATGGTAGACTATGTGAAAGTGCTTTATATGACTATTATAGTATTATCTCAACCATTTGAATTCTTAAATTACTACTAAATGTTCATAAAATACATACCAAGTATTTTAAAATTTCATCACACCTTTGTTAACATGTTATATAGGCCCCATACACATACTTTACCATGACTACAAGTAGAAGTGGGTAAAGAGTTGACTGAGTATGATAATGGATTGAAAGTTTGATCCAAACATGGAATTATGAGTCCAAACATGAAGGTAAGGTGATTATTATGTAATTAATACATGGAAAAAATCATATCCTCTTCAAATGGGACCCTTTTAGAGAACCAAGCATTTTGCAAACAAGGAAAACTGACTGAGACTACACATAGTGGCACCTTCCTGCAACATGAGATTATTTGCATATCAAAACACCTTGAAAAACTAAACTAAGAATGGATATCATTTGACAAAAATCAAACATCCTCTGGAGTCAACATGACCAATTGGATTGTACATACCTATCCAAAATAGATCAAAACCTATAAGGTACAAGAAATAGTGAGTAGAAAAACATAGCTAGATTATAAAGGATGGTTCATAAAGAATAGTTTACCAATATTGGATATATTTTTATGAAAATGGATCTCCCTTAGTTTAATACCACATACTAAAGTATTTTGACATGAAACCTCTTCAACTATATGTACCAAGCAGAAACTTATTGATCACTCCTATGTGTTTAGAAAGGCAAAGAAGGATCATAATAGTTTTAGCTCAAAAATGGCACTTCTAGAGCATGTCAAGTGTGGAAATTAATCTAATGAATATTAATATATCTTCCATGGCCTTATCCCATGTGTCACCTTTGGTCATGGGTCGTACACGTGCCAAACTCCCATTTTTCAATTGATTACTTGATCTTCAATTAAATAACCTACAAGTTTTAGATGAGACTGACATTTTTTATAGGGAATCTGACCTCTTGGATGTTTGGAAGGAAAATATGACACTTGGACACCTTGAAAACCATTCCACTTGCATTTATAACCCCTAAATGCCTACTAAATGACTCTAAATGATATATTGACTAATTAGGCCAGGATCATGGCTAAAATAGCATTAAATAACCTTAAAAACATATAATACACCCTATGGCCTAATATTAAACCCCATATAAACCTATAAAGATCAATTTTTTACTTATAATGGTCCCAATTTGACTTATAATGTCTAATTTGGTCAACATTAACATTGTAAAGCTTTTTGTGGTGTGCATAAAACCCACATTCGAATAAACTTAATCTAGCATTAAAAGGAGGGCCTAAACCTCTAATTATATTTGTATTGGAAATAATCACTTGAGTTTCACTAGAATAACCTAAGATATTAACAAGGTCTACCACAAAAAATATCCTTTTGTTACCACCTTTGGAAATCCATAGAAAAGTTATGTCTAACAAGGGAATTAGGAGAGAACCTGAAGCCCAATCATTCTTTCCAGATATACAACCTTATCTTTTATTATTCCCAATGGCTCAACCACAATGTCCCCCTCAAGCTCCCACTTAGCTTGGGTGTTCTTCTATCAATATTTATGTATTTATCCATGATTTGCCCATAAACCCTCTGAAATATCTTCCTTCTTTTTCTCCCTTATAAAGAAGGACTGCATAAGAACACATCAAGGTCTTCAAAACCACTTTGGGAATTTTAAATTAATGCACAAAGACATGGATTGAAAATTATTTCCTTTCTCTTTGAAATATGTGGCCTATTATTAGTTTTTGAATATCCCATAAGTTTTCATCACAACTTGAAACCACTACTAAGATAACTTTTTAGCAAAGGTTGTCCAAGTCACTAGTGTGTGTATTGTGTATAAATATTTTTACACTATGAATTATGATCCCAATGATACAATCTATGCCTTTAATGCTATATTTAAAAATATGTATTGCATACTTTAAATCTCTTACCAACTTGAGGAAGAATTGGCCCTAAAGATGTAAAATAATTTCCTAGACCCCATGGCTACAATATTTCTCTATTGAGTTGCCAATGTTGGTACACTACCTTTGACTTATATTGAAACTATAAACATAGATAAATAAGTGAATCCCTAGTCATAATATTTTTCCCCTCTCAATCTTAGTCTTATTTTCCAAGATTTTAGTTTAATTCCAAATGTAAACCAAAATATTGTAGCCCAAAACTAGACCCAAGTGTACACCTTGTTGGTTTTAACCCAAGTATCACCCAATCATCACCTATGTTTCTTGAATAATTCTACCCATAACCAAAAAAATCTGAGTCATCCATTAATATTAGTTAATACTTCCACAAGAGATGGTAACAATTATGATTCAAAAAAAAAAGAATTGGAATCAACCCAAAAAATGGTCCAAAAATTGAGTAATAAATTTATTAGAATGCAAAAGCATATAGGTAACACTGGGGGCTATAAAATTAATCATAACTTTGGATTCTAGAGGTATAATATGCCTTTTAATAGGCCTAAAAAAAACCAATAACAACAACTTCCATCCAACAAAGGAACATAAATGAACATCATGGAAGCAACCCTTCCTAATTGTGTCATGTACATAACATTATACAACATGGTGAGTTAGACCACATTAAGTTCTATAAATCCTTCAAAATATTTCAGATTTAGATGGATAGACAAGAAGGTTCTATAAATTAGGCTAAACCATCCTCTTCTACTGGTTCACGACATCCAAGCACTACTAATGTATTTGTAACCTATGATCCTCCATTTCTTGAAGAATATGATAATAAACTAGAGGACAACACAAATGAGATCCATTCCTTAAAACAATATCATTAGGCAAGGAACAATTTCAATTTGAAAATTAAATAGCCTATGAATACTTTAATGTCTTTGAATAATAGTGCCAATATACCTTCAGATATAAAGGCCAACAAAAATCCACCTCCTGAAAGAGAGATGAATAGTTGTAGACTACAAAACCACCTAATAGAGGATGGTACAATGTTATTGAAGATATAAATAAAATCAAGACATGCATTAACCTACATGAACTGGCCCATATCACCGAATAAAGAGAATTATTTCTTAAGGATCCAACTAGAAGAACATCTAATAAATCAAAGAATTTACATGCAAATTTCATGGTATATAAAGATAATACATAATTTTTGTCAATATTATTGACCATTCAAAGGTTCAAAAAGAATATAAACAATTGTTTGGTTGAATCTAGAGAATCGGCCAATGTGATGTCGATAGTTGTATGCCAAAAGTTAGGTTTGACTATAAATAAGTCAAATATAGTGATCCTTTAATTGGATAAATATCCCATCTCATGTGTCAAAAAATTAATAAAAGTTCACATCCAGTTGGAATTCAAACCATTTGTGCTACAAACCATCAATATATTAGTCATGTATATTCCTAAAGCATAGGTTATGTTATTGAGTCAAGATTAGTCAAAAACATTAAATAGGTACATGGCCACTGACTTCTCACACATATGGCTACCATGTAAAGGGATACCCAACCAAATATAAGTAGACCATGAACTGAAGATGAAACATATAATTATAGAATATAAATCCACCAATTAGAAATTAGACTTCTTATCTTCCCACATAGGTTGTATACATTTACCACTAGATAAAAACATATATTGAATGAATAATAATTTGAAAGTCCTTATCAGATATGGACCCTTCACTTTGATAGAGATAGATCAAAATAATGCTTTAAGGTTGGCATGTACCTCACAAATCTAAATGTAAATAGTACCTAGTTACTTACAAATTGTAGTTCCCTTTCACAAATAATCAAGCTAAGTATGAATCCTTAATCCTAGGCCTATGGTTTACCTTAAAACATAATGTCAAGGAACTTAAAATATTCAACAACTTTGAGTTGGTTGTTAGCCAAATCAAAAAAAGTACCAATGTAATATTATTTAAATAAGTATAGGCACAAAGATTGAGACTTGATTGAGTGATCTAAAGAATTAAACATCAAATCCATCCTAAGAGATAATAACCAAACAAAATTATTCATTAGCTACATCAACAACTAATCTAACACCACTTCAAGAGTCAAAAATGCAAAATTTCTTAGTGGAGCTAATTCCATGACCTTTTATTCTTGATAACATGTATATCTTATAAGTGTTTGAGGATGATTAGTAGATCATACAATTTTTGAATAATTTTAGAGCTTTTGAATTTCATGTAATAAATGAAGGGGATGTCTAATTGATGCATAGTGACAACATGGGAGAATATGGTGTTCTATAACTAAAAGAGAAGTGGATCCCACTAGGCATGGTTTCATTAGAATAAGCTTTCGATGTGGATCCTTGAACTCAAAATAAGAAGCAACATAAAGCCACTAAATGTGATTTTGTTAGAGAAAACCTAAGAACTAACCAACATCCCCACTTGGTGAATGTAGGTCTGAGTTGAACAAAAAGCAAAAAATGTAGTCTAAAGGGATTGCATACAAAATATAAAGATGGCATTACATGGATATATGATGAATTGCATATATTTAACCCTAGGTTGATCACTCATACCATTCCCCTAAATCCAAAACATAAGTTTTTTAGGCAAAGATAAAGTCTAGTGAATCCAATCCTAGAACCTCTCATACAAACTAAAGTATGAAAGCTACTATATGCCAAAAAAATTTCACAATTAGGCATTCGATATGGGTATCCAATCTCATACAAATTAGAAATAAGAATAGATAAATTAGACTCTATGTCAATTTTAGAAACTTAAATAGGGCCTCAGAGAAATACATATACCCTCTACCCTCATTATATGAGGTCATCCAGATCGTAAGTGGTTCTTAGATGATGTCATTCTTGTATGGATTCATGGATTAAAATCATGTGTTAGTCAAAGTATAAGATATGATGGAAACTTCCTTCACCACTAAGTGGGGAAATTTTGCATATAAAAGGGTGTCATTCAGCTTAATTAACAAAGGAGATACCTTCCAAAGAGTAATGGATTTTGCATTTGAAAAATTGGTGGAAAAGTGTATCATCATCTACATGGATGATTTTATTATGTTTTCAAAAAAAAGGTTGATCACATAGACAATTTATAGAAGGTCTTTGATAGATTTAGAAGATATGGGGTCTCTTTTAACTCAAAGAAGAGCATATTTGGGGTTACTAAGGGAAATTTACTGGGATATATCATTACCAAGGATATAATATCCATTTATCCAAAATGGGTCTAAGCTATCTCAAAGTGGACTACACCAAACAAAAAAAGAGTTCAATTTCTTCTTTATTAAGGTTAATTTTATAAATAAATTTATCTCTCATTTTATAAATATTGTCAAGCACTTGAATTTTATACTAAAATAGGATGCCAAAATCAAATAAACAATCGAGGCCAAGAATACTTTTCAGGACATCAATATGCTAATCACCTAAACTTTGGTTTTGATTAGCGCTAATTTTAATAAAGATTTTTATATTTATTCATTCAACTCATAACATACTTTTGCTATAGTACTTACACAAAATGAGGAAGACAATGAACATCCCATTACCTTCATGAGCACCAATTTGAATCATGTAGAGTTGAAATACTCCATGATTGATAAATAAATATATTTTAACTATCAATAAATGCATGCATTATATCATGAGGAATAAAGCATTTGTCATCATATCATATTCATATGTCAAGCTCACACTTGGATAGAATTAGTTGAGCAAAAGAATAAGAAAGTAGATGGCTAAATTTCAAGAGCTTGACCTTGAGATCAAAATACTTAAAATGGTGAGAGGCCAAGGAATCATCCAACTGATGGTTGAGATTGATCCATGAATCATAATTAAAAAAATAAATGAAACTAATGTATATGAGGGTAAATGTTACTTTTAGATCACCCATTACCTACTCATAGGTACATGTCCCCCAAAACACAAAGAGAGAAAATATAAACCCTCGGTCTCAAATAAGCTAATTACATGATAAAAAAAGGGAGTTTTATGTAGAAAATATTATGAAGGCATCTATTTAAGATGTCTTTCAAAGGAGAGGCTTAGTATATCCTAAATAATTTACATTATAAGGTCAATAGTGGACATCCCTCTAGAAATAATATAATCAATAAGATTCTAAGGATGGGATACTACTAGACCATAATATTCAAGGATGCACATAACCACATTAGGACATTCCATGACTTTTGGGTGTTTGGAAAGAGGGAAGTAAATGCCACCATGACTTTTCATCTAATCATTTAAGGATGCCCCTTTGCCTAATAGGGCATTGATTTTATTGGGGTAATAAACCAAAATTCCTTAGTTGGGCATAATTTTATCCTCAAAGCCACAAATTATTACACCAGATGGATAAAAGCTATGGTAATGAAGAATTTTAGGACAATTGATGTCATCATATTTTTGGAATAAAATATAGTGACTAAGTTTGGCACTCGCATTTCCTTGGGTTATGACAACAGTCCATATTTTAAATCCTTTGAATTTATACAATTGGCCTATGAGAATAAAATCATAATTAAATTCTATTTGAGCCATTACCCCTAAGGAAATGGACTAGCTAGTTATAATAAAAAAAATATGGTTGATGTCATCAAGAATTCATCACAAGAGAAAATAAGACAATGACATCTCTTATTGAATATGTACTATGGTTAGATAGAACTAGGCACAAGAAAGCTCTCAAGGATTCACCATTTTTACTGGTGTATGGACAACAAATAGTTTCCCCCATCACTATAAATATGCCAATGTACCAATTCATGTAAGACTACATGGTTGAAGAGGAGATAATTCAATCTATTATATTTGAGATAATCTAGTTATAAAATTCAAAAACTGAAGCACTTCATATCTCCAACAAACATCAAGATATTGTCAAATAATGATCTGACAATAGATCTAAAATTAAGGCCTTCAAGATCTTAGACCTAGTGCTCTTATGGGATAAATCACATTAAAATAAGGTACAACATGATAAGTTCACTCCTTGATGGATTGGACCTTATTAGATGTCAAAAATCCTAGGTAACAATGCCTTCTAGTTGTAGGAACCTCAAGGTAATGACCTTGGTTTTCTAGTCAATGGATAGTTTTTGAAGCATTACATCATGGTTTTTCCAACTGAACATACTTCACAATAAACTATAATAAAATATTTATACTATAATTAGATTATATTTCTTTACTTATAGATTAGAGTACCTATTTTCTATATTAAAGTACCTACTTTCTAGATTAAGTTTCCCACTTATCGAATTAGATTTCTTGATTTCTACAATTTACATTTAATATATTAGTTTTTATGATTTCTGGCTTAGTTCCTTATTATTTTAGAATATATTGACCAATTTCCTATGATAAATTACAAAGTCATGCCAAAAAAAAAGGGATGATATATAAGGAAACAAGATTGGTTCTCATAGGAATTTAGTCCAAGGGTACAAGATTATTTTAGATTGGGGTATGTATTGTAACTAAATTAAGTTTTGATTAGAGTGAATAAGTTTTATGGTTTTTTTAGATTTAATATGATATAATCATGCAAATTTGAGAAATATTTTTCATCTCCAAGGGCCCACTACACTACTACACTAAATCTTAGATGAGCAATAATAAACATATAACTAGAAACACATTGATTGGGATGTATTAAACCAAATAAGTTTTTTCCTATACATACACCTAGTCAATGGTGGATCCCAACCTTCCTATATTTGTGAATAAAGAAAAGGAATTTTATCAACTGATAGAGGATAGGTTATTCAATCAATATGTAATGGGGTTATGGATGCCTAAGTGGTAGTTGAGCAAGGTTTTAGGTGGAATCAAAGGTATTTCTATTGGGGATATGGATGTCTAGCTAGTAGTAGAGAAATGCCTAGGATTCCCTTGTTATTTGATTACAAAATTGGAATGTAAAAATGAAACATATATGCATATCCAAGACTCGATCAAAACTCTCATAAAAATAAGAGATTAATTTTATAAGAATCGCACACTTGAGCCCAAGGAATGAAAGGTTTAGTATGTTGTATGAAGAAGTAAGATTTTAGTTCAAGGTATGGTCTATTTATTTAGGTTTATAAATGGATTGGATTTGATATAATACATTACTAAAATTATGGGTTCTCAAAATACTTAGGAGTATTTCCCCTAAGAGTCACCATTTATTATGCCCTAACAGGCACACCCCATTTTAAAATTTCAACTGAGGACCCATGACTATTAGAAACCTCTATTTTAGTGCCCCCAAAGACATTAAAAATTCAAAATATGATGTCCTTCACGTTAATTCTAAGGTTTTTTCAATGATTCTAAATCGATAGGAATTCAAATAATGAAAATCAAAGCTTGAATGATTACTTTAAGTTATTTTGAATCTTGGGTTTTCATAAACTTCCTCAAAAATGATGCTTTGGTTTATTAACTAATGAGATTAACATCATTATCCAAGTTTTCATACGTATATTTTATTATCATAGGACCATCAATAGAGGCTTGTTAATCACCCATGATCAGGCCATGTATTCTTTACATAGGATTGTGAGAAGTGGCATTATTACATCACCCAAAGTTTTAGCTTTCTCAAAAAGAAATTTTAACTCTTTAAATGATCTTAGGATTTTTAAATTTGATAGGTGCCATCATTAAACTACATAGATTATTTAAATTTCAAAGGAAATTCTAAGTCTAATGGTCCCCAACTCTAAAAACATGGCCCATGGTGCATCCTCATGATTCTAAGAACACAGGGGATTTATAGAATATTATCAATTAACTAATAGTTATGACCTTACAAGCTCCTAAGGGATTAATGATTTTAATCTTCTGAGATTCGAATAAATAAAACTTGGCACCTTTATTCACCATAATTTTGGAAGATAAAAATAAAAGAAAAGAGTTCAATGGTCTTGAGTCTTCATGTCTTCGATACTCTGAGTCTCCACGATCATGCCACATGTGAAAATTTCATTACCTAGAGCCTTCATAAACATACATAGTTCTAACATTACAATGGATAATGGTCTCAACCATCTAAAATCCTAAGGGCTTAATGGTTTAGACCTTCTGAGTCCTCTTCAGCCCAAAAGTGCTCCACATGGCTTAATTGCATTAACTCATGACCCTGTGAGCATACGAAGTAGAATTAAAAATGTAATGAGATATCTAAATGAGGATCATATATGAGTGATAATGAGAAAAAATCATGACCAAGGTAAAATTATTTAAGGTTAATAAAAAGGCAAAGGAGCTAGTAAATGAATAATTGATAGTTATCTCAAACGAATTGACTAGGCACGTAAAGTTCACAAAATATTGTGATTTGGCAAACAAGTGAACCCACCAAAGTTGATTAGTGAATTAAAATTGAAACATGAAATAAATAAAAAGTTTTTTATCTACATTGATAACACATGAATACATTTAATACTCAATCTTAAGAGAAATATAGATAAAATCTATGTGAAATGAAGTTATTTTTCCATTACTCTTGATTAAACATTGCATTTTAAAGCTATGATGCATCAAAAAATCCCTAATTCTCCAAGTGAAAAAGAGAAACACAAACTAATAAATCTACCAAAATAATTATAGTATTTAAATGTATACAATGGCATCCTATTAAAATTAGGGTCATCCTCTAGTTCCTTCTACATACTCATTTGTATGGTGGCAAGAATACACAAATACCATGTTAAAAAAAAGTGCCCTAGATTTTAAATTCTTTTACTATCCATATCTATGGGATGAGGTGGAATCATTGATGCCTTATTTTGTTCAATACCAAATTTTTTTATAAGAAAAGTAGTACATAAATTACCTACTACCTATCAAAGTATAAGGACTCCACCAAAGGAAAAAAAACTTGAGGTAATACCTTGCATTGACCTGCTACGGAATTTATTTGTGAATGGAATAATTTTTAGATATTTTTTACATATTATAAATAAAAAAACATAACTACCTGTGTATCTAGTAGGGCATTTGAAAGGTATATTAGACTTATGGCCCCTGAGACCACTTACAATCAAGTTTTAGCTAATGTTTGATTGTAGAAGGGAAGTTAAAGTAATGGCTAGTTAAGGTTCAGAGGATTACCCCAAAGGAGGTGATTTCATCCAACTAAATTATCAAGTTTAGACTTGGGATTATGATATTTATGGCTCTCCTGAATAGGTTATATGGGTTTACTAACATTACATATCTCCACATTGAATGGTTCATATTTTTGGATATTATTCTAAAATCTAACAAATTAGTTACCCTTTTTAGAAGTCATTAGTGTAATAATAAAGACACAAATGTTTCATCTTGGCCAGAGGCAAGATGATGGTAGTTTTTATATGATTTCCTTTTACTAGATGCAGTATTAGGGACTATCTATAAAACCCATGGCCATTTATAGGTACAAAAACGAAATTATTTCATGTTCATATATAGGAACAAAAATGAAATTTGAAGAATATGTGATGAGATATATCCTCAAGTATTTTAATGAATTCATGCACTTAAATTATTATGTTTTTTGACAACATAATGAGTACTTTTACCAAAATGGGTGACTATTAGTATTATCCTAATATCAATATCATCAAGATAGAAG